>VNJU01009985.1:0-16312 GCA_008042675.1 Drosophila seguyi | reverse complement strand
AAAACGTAGTTGCTGACGCACTCAGCAGAATTGAGCCAAACTTGAACATAAACGAAGACCCACAAATTATTCCAATCACTTCGCAACCACTAAATCACTTAAATTGCCAAATAATATTCCGTATCGGATCAACAACTTTAAGACAAGTAGAAACACCATTTATCCATAAAGTAGGACTTATAATCACAGAACCCGTACATACTTTCGACTCTGTTACAAACACCCTTCAAACAATCCTGAAACCGAATAAAACATACGCAATATTAGGACCAAACGATATTTTTAAAATAATAGAAGAGTCTTATAATAACTATTTTTTCGAAAATGACTTATACAAAATTCTCCGCTGCAATATATGGCTAACCGAAATTACGAATCGTCATGATCAGGAAAACGAAATTCGTGCATATCACTTTAATACCAATCATAGAGGCATAGATGAAACATGTAACCATTTAAAAAGGGACATATATTTTCCGCATTTAAAAGACATTATCACAAAATTTATAACAAATTGCTATACCTGCCTAACCCTAAAATACGATAGACACCCCCATAAACCATTTATGCAAACCCCAACCGCCCCAGATGGACCATTGGCAGTCGTACATATAGACATATATGTCATTTACATATAATACTTGTAACCTCACAATTATCGATAAATTCACCAAACTAGCGCAAGCCTACCCCTTTGGAAATAGGAATTCAATAAAAGTCGCCGATGCCCTATTACAATTAATAAGTCACTATTGCGCACCAAAGAAAATAATTTTCGACCAGGGCGTGGAATTTTCGGGCAGTCTATTCAACGCCTTCTTTACTCAATTCCAAATAACGGCTCATACAACTTCATTCCAACAATCAACAGGCAACGCTTCTGTCGAGAGACTGCACTCCACCTTAACCAAACTATACAGGATAATCTTAAACAAAAGAAAGGAAGCACGCCTAGAACGCGATCATGCAAAAATACTCGCAGAAGCAGTAGCAACATATAACAATGCAATACACTCCAGCACTTCCCATACCCCTTTCGAGCTCTTCCACGGAAGAAGTCACATATTCAACAAAACAATACCATTCGACAATCACCACGATTATCCTAAGAAATTAAGCGAATTTAGAAAAGACATATACCCAAAAGTACAGGAAAAAAGATTGGCTTAATTAAACAAGGGCAGGGAGACACCAGTCCAAGTCGAGCCTAATGATAAAATATTTAGAAAAGAAAACCGTAGAAACAAGATATCACCGAGATTTTCACTACACAAAGTAGATAGAGACAAAGGCGTCACTCTCCTAACAATTAAAGGTCAAAAGTTACGCAAACAAAATATTAGAAAAACAGTAAAGAAATCAATGGAAGAAACATAAGATAGACAAGCATTATTCAATAAATATATAATTATCAAACTAAGTAACATAAACGCCGACTTAATTATTTATTTACTCTTCCCTGCTCTATCCTGAGCGGCGCTACATGTAAGCATAGGCAAACATATACACATTGAAATTGCATAATCAACTGCAAGTCGACGCTCCGATTTTTGACAATTTTTTCCGCCTCCGTTGTCTCCGCTATCTGCATTGGCAAACGGCTAATGCACAAACATACTCACACACACGCCTTATCTCCGAAAACAATTCTGCGCCAAATACAGCAGAGGTCAACTAAATAAGTCCAGGCACAAAAAATAATTCGTAAATTATTTTCCTGATCAGCTTGTGTCTATGAGGCGACGGACAGACTGCAGATTCTTCTCAAGAGGTTTGAGAATTGGTGCTGCAGGTGGAATATTGCCATCAATCCCGAAAGGTGTGCTACGGTTACCTTCACCTTACTTAGGGACTGCAGCTCCCTCAGAGCAAAGAGCATTGCTATCTGGGCCTGGTCCTGGATCGCAGGCTTTCGTTTGCCTCTCATATTAAGCGGAGATCCCGGAGATTGATCTGGCTTACTCATTCGCGCTCAAAGCTCAGCCTGGCCAACAAAAGGCGATTATACCTATCAGTTTTATCTCCGATCTGGAAGTATGGTCTGCAAATTTATGGTGTGGCATCTAAAACCAACCTGTAGAAGATAAGAACCTTCCAGGCGAAGTCATTGAGACGTGTTTCCGGAGCTGAGTGGTACATCCGAAATTCAGACATTCATAGTGATCTGCAAATCCCGTTTGTAGAAGATGTAATTAGGGAGGTAGGGAGGCTCGAAGGCACAGAATCCGGCTGAGGACTCACCCCAACCCGCTGGCAAGGGCTGCGGCTTCCATGAAGACCAGACGAAGGCTATAGAGGGTAACTCTGTTAGCCCAATTCACCCCTGCTATCAGAATGAAACACGAATCGCTACAGACAAATTGTTCTTCGTATAATAGTTGTAGGAAAGGCGATAACAGCCGCTCAATAAACCTTTCATATGTGAGAAAAAAAAAGCATTATAATCGTATTTGCATTGTTAAGTACAAGGTGTTTTGGGATATGTGTATATGTTTGCGATAAGTAAAACAATCCAACGTTGTGGTGACGCCCCATGCTAAGATATCCGCGAAGTGAGTTTTGAGCTTTCTTCTCAAATCCAATATCATCGAAAACCATAATACAGTTTTCTTTAACCTTTCCCGGTGGTAGAACTGCATAATTCTGTGAGAATGTGTAGAACCCCATTCCCTTTATCGGTTTAATTAATTTTTTTCAATATTCACAACACAAGGAGTTAAGTGATCGACACAAGGCTGACGCAGTTTTAATAAATAAAGTATGGAATCGTGTAGATAGTAGTGAGAAAGCAGCAGCGCGCTTTGTCACAAATATCAGGAAAGCAAAAAAGATATTCGGAATGGGTTTGAAATAAAGAAGAAGGGGGCGAAGAGAAAGTGTAGGAAAAGGCGTACTGAAGTTAAAACCTTTTCAAATGTTATTCACTCTGAAACACGAGCATTGAAAAAGCAAAAACCATTAGATTTTATGAGTGCGATTAAGGTTGCACGTAAAGCTGTTAGTAAATCGATTGGTCGTAATAAGAAAAAAATTAAAATTCCTCGTATCATTAATGCGCCAAAAGTTGGACGTTTTTACCACTCGTACCCTTTTTGACTGCACTTAGGACGTTGGGTAGTCTTGCTTCTGGTAGTGCAACTATTGCTTAAACTATTAATAATGCAAATAGCAGTAAAAACAATTCGAAACTCTCTTCTACGACATAATAGAAAAATGGAGAGTATTAGCGTGGGAGAAGGTATGTTTTCTAGAGCTTATAAAAAAGGGTATGGATTATATCTAAATCCATTTAGAGAAAATCAAAAAAACTAATCAGTAAGCTACCCAAAAAGGCACTTTTAAATTTTGAAATTTTAGTTTTTTCTAAAAATTATTCCTTATTTTCGAGGTGTATTTACTATTCACTACCAAAATCACATTGGATTCATGAGTCAGGAATTATAAACCTAGATGATGCTAAATCAAATGGTACACATTGGATAGCTTATAATAAAAATAAGAAAAGTATACACTACTTTGATAGTTTCGGGTATTGACATCCACCAAAAGAAGTTGTGAAATACTTGGGGAAAAATATCATGAAATATCTATGAAGGAAAGCAAGCCTTTAAAACAAACAATTGTGGACACCTCTTTCTTCTCTCTTCAAGACTTACTCACTTTCCCACCCTAAATATCTGTCTCTCTTCATGATTGGTCGCCTTTCTTGCCTGCCGACAGGGTTTTCTTGCCACGAGCGCTACAGATCTAATACAGCTTTTTTTTTAATTCGGATTAAGCATTAGCTTCTATTTATTCTTAAAGGTGGGTACTGTGATACTATAAATTGGCTTTCGAAAATTTCCGAGCGATATTACTATATATTTCGCTCGGAAACCAGTGTGACCAAATAGTTTAAAGAAAAGCCGGAAACCAGGGCCCGTGCGTTGCCGTCATCTGCGACTGACGGCGCTAGTTCCACTCCGCCAGCTGCGACTGGCTGTGCCGGCTTCACTCCGAAACTCTCGATCTCGAAGTAATCGCTGACCATATTCTACAGAAGATTATCCTGTGGCATGGCTTGCCTCCTAGCGATCTCTGAAGCGGTGAACTTGCCTTTCCTTTCACCGGTCCATATACCACCCATCCAAGTGCGGTGGCTGCTGCGTATGGCCCTCCAGATTCATAGCTCCTGGTTCTGAGGGGTATTCCTAGGTGCGCATGATCTAATCCAATTAGGATCCATCTTCCCGACGCAAGCTCTGCATTGGATGGTTCAATTTTGCTACTCCGTACACGTTCTTTGGCCCATGGCGCTTCGACTCGCCCGCTGCGCTGATCTGCAGGCTAACCATCCTTGTGTGCTCTTTGACTGATTTTCCGCCAAACCATTGCACATTCAGTTGTCGACTTTCACCTTTCAGGGTCAAACTGCGGATGAGCTCGTCGTCGATGAGCGTGACGGACGATCCTTCATCCAGCAGTGCGTAGGTGTCGACCTGCGTATTCCCCCCGTAGCAGCGTATTCTCCCCATAGCAGGTGACCTCCATCCGAATCGACACAACTCAAGTTCCGATGCGATAATTCCTGGCGGTCGCATGTTGATCGCCTCTCATCCTCCTCACGTCCCGCGTCTATAACTGCAGCTGACGTAGGCAGGCTCTTCTCGTTGGAATCCACTGACTGTGGCATTCGTATCCGTCGGCTGCTGTCTCTGTACAGCTGCAACTCAAGTTCGGATGCGATAATTCCTGGCAGTCGCATGTCGATCGCCTTTCATCCTTCTCACGTCACGCGTCTATAACTGCAGCTGACGTAGGCAGGCTCTTCTCGTTGGAATCCACTGACTGTGGCATTCGTATCCGTCGACTGCTGTCTCTGTACAGCTGCCGGTCTTGACTGCTCCCTTCTAGGGCCTCCATCTGCGACTGGCGGCCGTCTGGGATGTCCAGCTGGGTCATGGAGTAGGTATTGATCCGGCATCCGTAGACGTTGCATCCTCGGTCCTTCTTGCAGAACCGGGCCATATGTCCATACTCCAGACACGAAAAACATAACCTCAACCTCTTCGCGGACTCGATCCGCCTCGTTGTAGAAGCTTGGTTGAATTCCTTGCAGTCCTTGATGCTGTGTTGGCCCTCACACAAGGGGCAACATCTGGGGCGGTCTGCATACCGCTCCTCCTCGCGAATACTATTCGCGTGCAATACCCTTCGTCTCGAGTGCACCTTGATTCCGACGTCCGTGACAGTGCACACCAATTTAGCGAATTTATAAAGCAATATATACCACTGTCGGATACGGGTGTATTGTATCCGTGTACTTCGCCCAGTCCAACCTCTTTCTCACAGCCAACTTGGCAATCAGCTCCTCCATTAGGGTTGGATTCCCTAAGTGCTGGCTGCCGGTCGTGGTTGACTGCAGGAACGCTGCTAGGTTGCTCACCCTTGTGGCGAACGGCACGATCCTTGCGATGTTGGCCTCCTGTATTGGCTGCACATCGCGCACGCTCTCCAGTCCATACCGGAATTGTAGCAGCTTCATAACAGTTTGCACATTGCTGGGGTGGATGAGCAGCGACTTCACAGCTGCTCGGGCTTCACCCTTCAGGGCTTTCACTAGCCTCTGGTTGTTTTCCAAATCTGTACACTGGTAAGCTGCCGTTGTCTCCGTGAACGCGCACAAGAATATCGGCCTGGGCAGGCTCTCACTCGAGGCCTGCCGTGGTACTGCTCTCAGACATGGCACCATTCCACTCAAACATGGAAGTGTATTCGCCGCACCGCTCACTCCGACGCCGCGTGCCCCGATTCTAATGGGATCCCTGGCGACCTCTGCTTGTCCTTTACTCGCCCTTGCCTTCACCAGCTCCGCCTCTAGATGTGCGATCCTTTCCAATAGGGCCACCACTTGTACAGTCGTGGAGTCCGTAAGCTGCCCCGCAGCTGCGGGCTGTGGCTCTCACTCGAGGCCTGCCGTGGTACTGCTCTCAGACATGGCACCATTCCACTCAAACATGGAAGTGTATTCGCCGCACCGCTCACTTCGACGCCGCGTGCCCCGATTCTAATGGGATCCCTGGCGACCTCTGCTTGTCCTTTACTCGCCCTTGCCTTCACCAGCTCCGCCTCTAGATGTGCGATCCTTTCCAATAGGGCCACCACTTGTACAGTCGTGGAGTCCGTAAGCTGCCCCGCAGCTGCGGGCTGCAGGTTACTTGCCGCGTCTCTGGCGGCTATTCCACTTTCCTTCGGAGTCTGTGGCCCAGCCACACTCGCAGAGCTGGTCGGGTTGCCAGTTGCTGTGGCCGTAGTGGTCGCAGTTGCGGGAGCACCCCCGACATCCAGTCTGGGGCTCCGCCGGGGCGAATGCTTCTCGCAGAGTGCAAATAAAAGAAAATGACGCCGCTCGGCTTATCACGGGGATGATGCCTCTAAATGCCCAAGAAAACACCTCGCGTTCGGTAACAAACAGAGTAGTTGGGACTTATATATTATTCTGTGGGATACAAATGTTAGACTTAACCTGCAATACAATCTTCATCTTACATACCGCAGTTTCCCTTCCCACTCAGTGTGATAGCTTAAAATGTAGTTATTTGGGCCGCCGAAATTAAGCTTGGCTTTTCCTGATTTAGTGTGCCCGAATAAAAATATCACGATATTCCTGACACAAATATCTCTAAGTTCTGGCGGCTCTAAAATGAAACTTGACTAACTATCGATAGCACTAAACTGTTCCGCGACACTGACGCTTATGCACAGCTGTTTTATGTAAACAATCTTATTAAAAACAAATATTAAAATTGATTCAAGCGGATTAGATATGGGAATAGTGCTGATGTACTATGCCGCTATTGATCTGGAGGTTCAGAGCTACAGGTAGCGCAAGCTGTCTCGCAGTGTTATTATTAAATTATTAGGAAATTATTTTTAAATATTGTTTAAAATGCTCTTTGTGAGCTAAATCCCATATCACGGGCTTTGCTGCTTTCAATAAACCCACTTTATCCTAGCGAAAAAAAATCGTTCGATTCTAGAAATTTATTATTCCTCCAATTTACCTTCCAAATCTATCTTTCGAAATAATTAAATTCATTTATTTCGCTTCGAAATCGCAGCTGTTTTGTTTCTTGATCTGGCAACGCCGTTACCGGTTTCGTTCGCAATATTTATCTTATCACAGTACCCGCTAAAGTTAGCTTTCAGGTCTTCTTCTCCTTTTCGCTCCATTTTTTTACATGGAGTTTGGCCGCTTTAAGAAAATTTATCACAGTGCCGAGCTTAATGTGAGAATATGTTAAGTCAGATTTAAATCAGAGGAGATTAAAAGATTAGTTGAAAAAAAGTGAGAAATAAAATATACAATTGCCTATTTTATATACAGTTGTATTTTGAAAAGAAAGCGAGAAAGGATAAATTAAGGCTTTCGCTAACCCAGCAAACAAAATGTCCGCTAAAGATAATAATACGGCAAAGAACCTGATTTTTCGAATTAGGTTTGGTAAATAGAAATTTGTTATACTTTTGGCAGCCCGTGTCGAAAATTCATTCGACTTAAAATTGAAAAACTTTTTTCCATGGATTAGTAATTGTTAGCACTGATGTTCACCGAAATTGTTCTTGAATTCCATAGTCGAACTACGTTTCGACTCCAAATAATAGTATAATTATATGTAAAATATTTACAGGCAGTAAATTAATGCGAACCTTGGAATATAAATATTTTGAAGGGCGCCGGGAACTAAAACAGCAAACCAAGTGCTCATCGCTGATATTATATAAGAAGTTATGCCAAACTGGCACACAGTGCATAGTAGTGAAAGATAAAAAAAAGCATTTTTCAAAAATTCTATAATAATTATTAAATGAAACAAACTAATAAAATCTTTTATATAAAAAAACTTTTTAAGCTACACCCCTGCAATAAATATCAACATTTTTTAAATATTGATTTTGGTTGTAATTTTAATACGGTCTTAGTATATTATTGTTTTGTATTATTCTTATATAAAATCATCATTTTTTGCTACACTAAAAATTGTTTGTGTATGCTGCACACGAAATTTTTCGATATCATTATTTTTTGACTCGGCAGCTCCCTTCGACAATTGTCCAGTCGACACCGCAATGTTCTCTATTATGGATAGTCCATGAATTTAAATTTTATGATCGGTAGCCGGAAGGTAATACCATGAACATGTACTTGGCTAATTGGTGTGCGAATGTCTTGAATTTTTCAGTATTGATCTTGTTCCTCGTTGAATAAGGTATTTATCTAGGCCAGGAATTTTGGAAGCTAAGCCAGCTAAGTGCCTGGCAGTTTTTCCATCATTCGATGTCCCACATCCACCAACCTTTAGCTTATCGACAGATATGTACATATGTATGTATGTATTTGCACGTTTGTACAAACTGTGTTCTGTCGACGTCAGAATAGCCTTTTTTTTATATATAAATATTTAATTTAAAATTGATTAATTTTTATCTATTTAGTCTAATGGTATATTGGAAAATTTTAAAAATTTGCTTGGTATAGCCAAAACACTATGTATATTTCATATTCTGCCTTTTTTGGTTCAAATTAAAAGGAATAAGTTCGGAGGTGCATACCATTTTGCTTCTCCTAATTGTGCGTGTAAATGGAAATTAAATTAAAATTAATATGCATATAAGTATGTATATTTGTGCAAACCATGACAATGTTCAATTTGCCTTTAACATTTATGTATTTTATTTACAGATTGCATTAGTCCGTTAAAAGGGCCTCCCGCCGACAGAGAGACCCGTCACACGCATTTAGGAATAAAGAAATTATGCTAACCAAAAATGTAGTAATCATTAAATATACAGGTGTGTCACAGAAACCACTCCCGCTGCAAAAACCCTGATAAATAATTCCGAGATGCCACAGAACTTTCACAAAAATATTTTTGGTGTATTTGAAAACCCAAAATCTGACCTAAATTTCGATGCTACTACGTCGCGACGTTCCTCCCCGAATTTCCAAAACAACAAATATTTTCAACTCAGCGTAAAAAACGCACGGTTTCGTGCAAGTTGACAGACGGACAAGGTTAGATCGACTCGACTGTTGATGCTGATCAGGAATATATATACTTTATAGGGTCTGAAATGCCACCTTAACCGCGTTGCAAACTTCTGACAGAGCTGTATAAACCATTCAGTACCAGTCCCCGTGGATTCCACGTGGAATGGGAAATACCGTGGAGTCCACGTGGAATTTTTATAAAAGTTTTGACTATTGAGTTTCTGTCGTGGAATTTTGTGGAAACCCCGTGGAATACCCGTAGAAATCCCCGGGGGAAACTCCAGAATACCGTGATGCCTATAGAAAATACCCTGAAAATATGCCCATTTTAGTAAAACTCAGGAGTAATTTATTTTTTCACTTTGTATTTATTTATAAAATGTTATTTTTGCTTAATGTTAACCCCATTTTTGGTTAGAATAACAACGTCTTTCATTATTCCCAAGTGCGTGAGACGGATCTTCTCTACCGGCTTGTATCCCTTTAACTTATGCTATCTATATAAAATAAATAAATTTTAAAATAAAATTGAACATTGTAATATATTGTATTATTATCAGAGCTTGCAAAATATGCTCAACCGAATTTTTTTCTACTGTTTGCTCACTAAAAAAACAGAAAAAAACGCAGCAGATGGGCTCTTGTTCTGACCAGAACACTTTTTTTCTCTTTTTTGTGTTTTCTGAATTGTGTTGTTCAGTGTGAATAAAAAAGAAACTGTCACACAAAGACACCCTGATACGAAAATTGTCGACGAATTCTCAGTAACTGAGCATCAGCTACTGAGCAAAACGAGCCAAGTGGAAATAGAAAGTGTCTTCTTTGTTGCTGTGTACGATATTTTATATTTGTACCCCCTCTGCCCACCAAGCTTTCGAGCTCGGCTGCTCTTGCGCTCCTGTATTTCGGGCCTCCGCGCAGTGTCCATCGAGCGTGCCAATGCTCCCCACTCTTCAGCATCCATCCGCCGCTCCTCGGCCCCTTCGAGCTTCCGCGCTTACCTCCTTGTGAACTCCCGCGTCCCGAGCTCGTGGCTCAAGTTGGATCCTGCCGGCGATCTCCCATTCTCGCTTTAGCGGAGTAAAGCTGGCGGTAGCGCGGCTCTATGTTTATTAAACATGTTATTTATGTGCTCAGGAGTCAAAGCAGTACGTCTTTCATAATAAAAAATTAAGAGCTGAGAAGAATCTTTCCACCGTCACCAGAGTTTTCGGTGTGGCTAACACCACACGCGCAGCACACATACATGCACAAATGACACTTTCAAATTAGGCAAAGTGTCCCAAGTGAACAAATGTACGAAGTGAGCGACAAAATTCGTTCACTCGTTGAGCATAGAGCAAGCCTAGAAAAAACGAATTTGAAGTTTTTTTCGATTCTGTTTTCAATCGTGTGAGCGTGTAACAGATCGATTGCTGACAGCTTAAAAAAAAAGGACACTTTTTGCAAGCTCTGATTATTATACATACATATGTACATTCATATTAATTTTAACGGAAAATAAACTCCGCATACATATGTAAAGAGATTTTCATTTTCACCGTCGATGTTGAAGGTGGGTCCAGGTTGAAGATCAATTCTTCAAATGAGTTTATAAATTAAAAACAATAAATTTACTTACCTCATTATAAAAGTTCACTTTTACGCAACTTTAACTAATACGCAAAACACTTCTGAGTGCAGAAACAGTCAACTCTAAATGCAAAGAGAATTAGGAGAAGCAAAAGAAAACCCAAGACCGAAAATTCTGGCGCGTGCAATGCCTTTTAATTTGAACCACATAAGGCAGAATATTAAATATAAGCATTTTGGCTTTGCCAAGGCAAATGTTGTATACTTGCCAATAAACCATTCGATTAAATAAATAAGAGTTCATCAAATATAAAATTAAATATTTATAAATATTACAACTTATGTTAAATAGGGAACTCTAACGTGGACCCAACACAGTGTGTTTGACAGTGATTTTCTTCTTTGCCTTCCACTATCTCCATATCTGTCTAGTTTTCTAGACTGTCGAAAACCGCTGCTCCGAATCAGTTCGAAAACAAACACAAAAATCGACAGCCGAGAGCAGGTAGAATTTTGTTGTGCCTACTTCGTTTTGTTTTTCGAGCATACCGCGTGAAAAGGCCGTGGACGTGGAATTTTGGTACTGAAGGGAAGTGCGTCCAGAAATGGAAAAAGTTTACAATCTCTATGCAGCGATAGAAACTTTCCCGCCAGGAACGGAAGTATGCGAATCATAATTTTCAGCATAAGCGCGAATCCTGCGGCGACAACGTACAGTGGCTAACCCTTACCAAGTAAGGTGCGTGGGGGGGGGAGGGGGGGCTTTGGCTTTGCCAAATTAAGAAAAATTAAAAAGAATACCAAATACTTTTCATTTTTAAATTCAGTTGTTTTATACCTACTCTTCAAATTCGGAGAGTTATTTCGTTTTTCTTCTAAAATTTTTTTTTGATTGGGGAGTTACTTCATTTTTACATTTGGGGAGTGGGTTCGTTTTTCTTGCTTGTTTTATATTTTTTGCGGAACTTTTTGATACAAAAATAACGAAATTAGTCCATAAAAAATTTTTGGGGACTTATATCGTTTTTTGCTTGGTGACCATTTTTATTGGGGAGCTATTTTGCTGAGCTTGACGGCCTCTTAAACTGTTCTCAATAATTGGTAGACCTGAAAGGCCTCTCCAACCTCACTTTGGTAGACTTTAACGGCCTCTCAAATTCTTCTCACTTGGGGTACACCTGACAGGCCTCTTAAACTTTTCTCACATTGGTAGATCCGAACGGCCTCGCCAATCCTCTCACTAATTGGTAAACCTGAACGGACTCTTAAACTCTTCTCATCTTGCAATACCGAATGGCCGTTGCAAGCCGACGGATATTTATGCAGCCGTAAGCCATTAAGTGTAACCATTAAGTAAATAATCATGAAGATACTTTGTGCCGTAATAGCTAGCGTTCTACTCTGGGACCGAGACGGAATCTCTTCCTGCAACCACACCTGAACTCAAATAAATTTCTGAAGCGAATCTTGGCTATCCCTGAGTCACCGGGCCCCGGGGCCCCCCAGATCGTCACAATCCTGAAATACTTCATCGTTTAATTAACTTAAATTTATCTTTCATATTCACTCAACAAAATTGTAAATTTGGAAACATTTCCGACCCTATAAAGTATATATATTCTTGATCAGCATCAACAGCCGAGTCAATCTAGCCATGTCCGTCTGTCCGTATGTCCGTCCGTCCGTTCGTTTCTACGCAAACTAGTTCCTCAGTTTTTAAGCTATCTGAATGAAACATTGCAGATAGTCTTCTATATGCTCTCACTACTATTTAAGTCGGAACGGACCGGATCGGACGACTATATTATTTAGCTGCCATACAAACAATCGGGAAATTTTTATGAAAAAAAATTATAGCTTAGCCAATTTGCATTATATTAACATATTTGCATAAAATTTGAGATATTGCCATTGTGTAGCATCCTAGAATTTGGGTTTTAATTTTATAAAAATCGGAATATAATATATAAATCTGTTTGGCTTTGTTGCTCGCAACATTTTTCGCTATCAACATTCCTCGCTGGAAACATTTTTCTCTAGCAGAAATTATTTTATGTCTGTACCCGTGAAAACGAAAAAGTCAGAACTTTTTTCTTCTTTTTCTACTTACTGCAAGGCTATTAAAACTTCGGCATGCCGAAGTTAGCTTCCTTTCTTGTTCATCTTGGGACACTGACGCACTGTTTCTTTCACATCCTGGAACCCATTATCATTTTGAAATTCTTCATTTAAGTAGCTAATTTATTGTTTGGTAGCGCCTTTAGACACTCAAAAGAATATTTATAGGTTCGCTTATTAACTAATGATTTTAGTTCATTTTGACCTCCGCCGCGTATTTTGATTTTTTTATACGGACCCTTAAGCTCTACTTTACCACCATCTGCATTGCTATTAGCAACTCCATTGGACTATATTTTGTAGCTCGATGTGTAACGCTCACTAGTGCAAGTTATGATACCAAAACCAAAATAAAAAATTCTTATTTCTTCTCTTAAGCTTGGACAATTTAGAGGCAATTTAAGAAGTTTTCGTATATTTTATTTGTTATTTTTATTTTCTTAGTTTTGGCCTATGGTCGAAACTGCTGCTAACCGATATATGCATATCATAATAGACATTTAATACGATGGTTACATAATGTTTTAATTTGATAGAAACTTAATAATTATTTCATATATAGAAATGTTTTTTATACCTCTTGTTTGTTTTTTTTTAAGACAGCTGTCCGTTTTGAGAATAATTTTCCATTGAGATATTGTGAAAATTAACTTTCAGTAGTCATAACATTAAGGATATATAAATAAAACAGAACAGAACAGAAAAAGTTTTCAAAAATTATTATGATTAAATATGTTTGTATTGTTTAAATAAGTAATCAAACTGTAATAAAAGGAAGAATAAATACATACATTAAATAAATAACAGAAACAATATACAAAACGGGTTATACTGCATATAAAACAAGTTTGTACGAAATGGTACACAAATCAGGGAGCACGCTTTAAAGAATTTATATTTCAAGGCAAATTTTATTTAATTTTGACAAATTGCTTTAAATGTTCTTTTGTTGGTAGATCTTTGAAAACATATAAAATTGTATAAACAGAACAGATAAAATCTAGGTATCCTTTGATAGGCTTATGTGAATTCGGAAATTATATTATTAAATTGTAAACAACAATGGTAAGCAAATGGAGATTACTTAAGTTGCTGTATTGGTGTACTAATATAATGATACGTAAGTACGTAAGTATCACAATTAATATTGTCAAAAATTAATTTGTCAAAATGTTGTTTTCTTAAATTATGGCGAAACAATGGCAATTAAACAGACAATATAATTGTATGTTTAGACTCAACCGAACTATATTAGAAGAATAAAGTTAAACATGTTTATAAAGTAAAATAAATTTATTCATTAAAACAATTTATAAAACAGGTATACAAATTAACTATCAGCTACTCTTAAGGAAAATACAGGACAATAAACTCCATATACACAATTTTATATACAACGCAGAATAATTCCACTAAAAATATATTTATATAATCGAAGAATTTAATAAAAGAATACATTACAAAAATGAATGCATTTTTGATTGACTTAGCTGTAATGGGTCAACATAGTTTTTGTATGAAAGAGAGTCACATCCTCACGAAGACAGATATCCTGCAGGTCCCTGCAGAACGCTAATAGAGGAACTACTAGGAACAAACCGACCACTGATTTAGCCATCTCATGAAAAGGTGCGTACAAATCTTTATAGTTACCTTTTCCATCTGTTTATAATATAAATATTATATTAAATCCTTTTTACATACTTTAATTTTTATAGGTTAATATTCTGGCACGGCAGTTAAAATCCTGTCTCCGAGGGAGAAAAGCTTTCAAAAGAATTCAGCAGAATGACAATATGAAAAATCTTTATTATTCAATGTCTTTGTCAGAGTTCGTATTGGCAATCCTCCTTTTTGCTGGGTCCGGCTCCAAGTTGCCAGCGAGAGAGGGGGCATGTTGACTTTTCGTATTGGGTCGGTTTTGTTTCCAGTGTGACCGGAGAGTGGGCATGATAACTCCTCCCCCCCCCCCCCCAGACCGAAGAGAAGGCCATAGGGGGAAATGGCCGGATCAGAGAAGGGTGATTAGGCGACGTGTTGTTGGTGTATGCCACGAACTCCGATGACATTTTGAATTTAACAATTTTTTTATGGGTTAATGTTAAACATGAGTGTTGTGTTTATAAACGTTACATTTAATGCTAAAGTTACATTTTGTTTACTTATTATCTATTTTATTTATAATTATTTTTTTTGTATCGTAGATTGTTTCTTGTTAATGTGGGCTTTTATGTTACTTAGTTTGATAATTATATATTTATTGAATAATGCTAGTCTATCTTATGTTTCTTTCTTTGATTTCTTTACTGTTTTTCTAATATTTTGTTTGCGTAACTTTTGACCTTTAGTTGTTAGGAGAGTGACGCCTTTGTCTCTATCTACTTTGTGTAGTGAAAATCTCGGTGTTATCTTGTTTCTACGGTTTTCTTTTCTAAATATTTTATCATTAGGCTCGACTTGGACTGGTGTCTTCCTGCCCTTGTTTAATTAAGCCAATCTTTTTTCTGTGGTCGCGCTTAAATGTTCCTGTACTTTTGGGTATATGTCTTTTCTAAATTCGCTTAATTTCTTAGGATAATCGTGGTGATTGTTATATGTTGCTACTGCTTCTGCGAGTATTTTTGCATGATCGCGTTCTAGGCGTGCTTCCTTTCTTTTGTTTAAGATTATCCTGTATAGTTTGGTTAAGGTGGAGTGCAGTCTCTCGACAGAAGCGTTGCCTGTTGATTGTTGGAATGAAGTTGTATGAGCCGTTATTTGGAATTGAGTAAAGAAGGCGTTGAATAGACTGCCCGAAAATTCCACGCCCTGGTCGAAAATTATTTTCTTTGGTGCGCAATAGTGACTTATTAATTGTAATAGGGCATCGGCGACTTTTATTGAATTCCTATTTCCAAAGGGGTAGGCTTGCGCTAGTTTGGTGAATTTATCGATAATTGTGAGGTTACAAGTATTATATGTAAATGACATATATGTCTATATGTACGACTGCCAATGGTCCATCTGGGGCGGTTGGGGTTTGCATAAATGGTTTATGGGGGTGTCTATCGTATTTTAGGGTTAGGCAGGTATAGCAATTTGTTATAAATTTTGTGATAATGTCTTTTAAATGCGGAAAATATATGTCCCTTTTTAAATGGTTACATGTTTCATCTATGCCTCTATGATTGGTATTAAAGTGATATGCACGAATTTCGTTTTCCTGATCATGACGATTCGTAATTTCGGTTAGCCATATATTGCAGCGGAGAATTTTGTATAAGTCATTTTCGAAAAAATAGTTATTATAAGACTCTTCTATTATTTTAAAAATATCGTTTGGTCCTAATATTGCGTATGTTTTATTCGGTTTCAGGATTGTTTGAAGGGTGTTTGTAACAGAGTCGAAAGTATGTACGGGTTCTGTGATTATAAGTCCTACTTTATGGATAAATGGTGTTTCTACTTGTCTTAAAGTTGTTGATCCGATACGGAATATTATTTGGCAATTTAAGTGATTTAGTGGTTGCGAAGTGATTGGAATAATTTGTGGGTCTTCGTTTATGTTCAAGTTTGGCTCAATTCTGCTGAGTGCGTCAGCAACTACGTTTT
>VNJU01009983.1:0-12422 GCA_008042675.1 Drosophila seguyi | reverse complement strand
GTGTTGCACAATTCAACTCTGAAAAGAGTTGCCGAGGTTGAAGAAAAATTTCCCTTCACATTACACACGGTTTGTACAGAATTTTAATTGGTGTTTTTACCAAACACAATTTTTTTTTTAATGTGCATTAATAATAGTTCTTTGAATATAAGAACAAATAAAAATACAATTGCTAAAAATTAATAAAAGGCATATTCCATATGTTTTTTGGAACCCTGACAACCCTCATAATGTCCCACTCAGTTCCGACTTTTTCGGTCGGAATCCGGTCGGATTTGCAATTTTGCTGAACGTTAGAATCGAACTGATTCTGAAGTGCAACCAAAAAAAAAATTTTTATAAATCAATCGTGCCACCTTTAAAAAATTCAGAAATGCAGTAATGTTCCTGAAACATCAGAGAATGAAATACAATTTACATTTGCAATTTTCAACATCGCCTTGTATTTTAAAATAATTAATTTATGAGATTGCGGATCTGAATCCGCCGGCACAATAGCAGTCGGAAAGTTTCCGAGCGGTTTCGCTCGGAAGTTAACAGAGACTTAACAGAGGGAAATACGAATCAGAGGGGATTTTTCGGAAGTGAAAACTAGAACAGGTCTGGGAAATCCGAATCCGAGTAAATTTTTCGGAAGTGGAAACTGGAACAGGCCTGATAATTTATTTATATATTTTCAGCTACTTTTATCTAAACAAGACCGATATTTACTTGCATAAATTCGAAATTATTTATGTTTTTTGTTAAGATATTAATGACTTTCCGTTTAGCCCTACAATAACATGAATTACTTTTGCTTTAAAAAAACTGAATAAATTATCATATAGCAGCAATATACGGTGTTTAATTTAAATGCATTAATCCCCTATTTGCATAACTCCTATATGGCAAAAAACAAGAGAAAAGCGAAACGAATAAATCATCAAGTTTTCAATTAACCGCACTAAAATAAATAGCCATAAATAAACGAGAGAAAAAACATTTTGTGTGCCCTGCATGTATGCGGCTTTGAAAAAATAAAAACAGAAATCGGATAATTATCCAATTCATTAAAAGCGAAATAAACATTTAATATTATGGTGTTTCCCGCAAAACCTTCGCATCTTGTCCGGTTATGTTCCCCAAAAATACAAATAATTGTTAAAGCAAAAAGCAAAAAATGGTGGCATAAATGCTAAAATGCCACGAGAAGGCAAACCAAATGTTTTGACAGCTTATAAAAAATGTAATAAACGATATTCAGCTGATTCTGAGTCCCGAAAAGGGAGCAGGAAGGACTAACAGACCCAGAGAAATAATTACTGCATTTTCCCAGAAGGAAAAAGGTATAAAAAAAAGAAGGAAGAATTAACATACATTTTTTGGCAAGCCGCTTAGGTCAAATGAAAAGCAGCCACGCTGAATGAGGGAAGGTTCAAAAAGGGCCACACCCATCATTTCATTAGCTGGCATTCCTGATTTAAGTAACGAGTTCCTTTTAAAATAACCCCGAATTGGGGACTGGGATTTGCATGTTCCCGGATAAGCCGAGCATAAAATGCAACCTTACAAATAAAAGTATGCTCTTGGAAGGGTTCATTTAGAAATACAACTGAATATATTTTGTAAATCTGGTTCCGAAGAAGAAGAAACAAAAGTTTGAGTCTACTTGCAATTAATTTATGTGGATACAAACTATAGTTAATATTTAAATATTATATAAGTATTTTTATAAATATTTTTTAATATAGAGCAAAATACTGATTCGTTAGACTTCACGGACGTCACTCTTTAATGTCACACAGAAGCTTGGTATTATACAAAAGTGATGCTTTCTCTGCTCTGTGACTGGAGTGGTTATTGCCTGGCAAGGGGAGGGACTACAGTCAGGGATGTGCGGTGTAGGAGAGGACACCTTTAATTGGCCACTCCGATGCTGAATGGCATAATGGATTGGCATAAATCTACTTAACACCAGAACAGATTGCAACGCAAACATCATTGTTGTAGGCCTCACTCATTTCCTGCCACTGCCACGGATTGCCTATGTCCTTTCCCCTTCCCGAGCCAGGGGACTTGATTAACAATTCGTCAAAGCCTTGACTGGAGAACAAAAGCAAACACAGCAGGGAACACAATGTGGCATTGATTTGTGCATCTCAGATTCTCCTAGCGGCAGTGTGTGAATGGATGAACAATGTCTTCTTCCCCTCTAATGAATAAGCACATGCTATACTTATATCGTCATCATACAGTGGGAGTATGAAAAATTGCTCAAGTATTTTTTCTCTTTTTGTAATATTACATTTACAACCTTTATATATCTTAAAGTGATGCTCGAACCGTGACTGTCATTGCTTTTACTTCCTTCTCTTAGTTCTTCAGTGCGCAACATCTTTTTACCACTGTTCAAGATAAACTTAATGGCTCTGAACAAGTGACGTGAACATGTGTGTTTTTAGTCTAGTGAAAACTTGTTAAAGCCCATCAGCATGCTGTTGCTTACTTCAGGGAGCAGCCATGCAAATTTTGGACCGTTAGCGTAGTTAAAGCCACAAGCCGGAAGTTGTAAAGACAGTGAAAACAAATGTCTCACTTGGCTTTTTGACAGCCTCTCGTAAAGCGCTCCAGCTTGAGGGCCCACCATGCCCACCCGAAATTCGCTGACAAAAAGTGTCCTTCCCAGGGAACTTTTTGTCTTGGATAGGCCTTGTATACATACTTGGAGCAAAGTGCTTGTGTATGTGTTTGGATTTATGTCGCGTATGCGACAAGTTCCAAAGTTGGGCCACGAGCGTGTGGACGGGACTAGATGCGAGGAACAGCTTAAGTTCGGCCAGAAGTTTGGAGCACTTGACAAGAGTCTGCAAACAAAATTAGGATATATTTGCGGCACACACTATGTTGGTTAATTTAAAGACCTGGCCTTGAGGCAAGTTGCTTTGGCGTATAAAGAAGAGCCAGCGAACTGGGTTAATAGATAAACCTTAATGGGCGTCATTTCAGCCATTTGGGAAGCCGGGCCCTTGAATAAATTTTTTAAAAGAAAATCTTTGGTGAAGGTTGCGCAGAGGTTGCGCCATTTCCCTAAAGCGAATATTTTTCTCTTAAATAATATTTAATGAGCTGAACATGAACAATAATAGTGATGATACTTAAACAATACTTAAATAAATAAGATAAAGACGCAAATGAGATTGGATTGTGCAAGCAGATAATCCTTAATCGCTGTCCGAATGAATGTAAGGAATATGATGTAGGAGAAATATACTTGACCTTTTTTTGTAGTTTTTTATTATAAATAATTCTGACTAAAATAGTAATGTGCGTACTCATTTTCAATTTAAAAATGTATTACAATTTACTAGAAATTTATTTCTCAATTAACTAATGCCTTAATATGCCTATTAAGCGCTTAGGGCCCGCAGTTCCTTGATCACGGCTAGACTGAACAAAATCAAATGGGAAATAATTCAAAACTCTGCGCACACATTTTATGACTGACCGGCACCTTGACAAACTCAATCAACACAATAAACTTGGACTCGGCACTGAGTACAGGGCTTGTCCCATTCGATAGGAGCTGCTCGACCCAGCTCTCACTCATTTATTATTAACTGCCAAGTGGCATGCAAATCGCCGGCATTTCGTCCTTTGAAAGTATTCTATTCTATTAACCTTTCCATTCCGTTTGCCACATGTCGCCGTGCGATTCGGCTGTTTGCGTTCGGAAGGAAGAAAGTTTATCGACTAACCTAGTCCCGAGGGGATCGCATTTGTTGTTTCTGAAAAATTTGTCTGTCTGACTTTTGTGTCACTTTGTCGCTTCAATTTGCGCGTGTATTCCGCTCGTCCTGCCTTTGTTCTCTAAGCCCTATTTACTTTATTTTATTTTGGGGTTTTCGTCAAGTAGTGGCTGCTGCTCGAAGAAAATGGTCATTGTTATAACAAGCAGGTTGATTTGGCTAACAAGCGGCAAGAGCGGCAGCCAGGCGAGACTTGCCTAGAAATTCAGTGCAATTTATATGCTTCGAGTTGAAGCAGAGCTCTGTGTGTTTCGTTTTCGCTATATTAGAACTTGTGTGCTAAAAATATTAAAGTTCTATTAGGCATATGTCTTTTCAATTGAAGGAGACATAAGAATTACAGAACATTAAATATTTTTCAATGTAAGTGCAGACACTAAAAATTAATTTAGGACTTTGGATTAAGGTACCTCTGGAACTTGGGATATGGTTTTACTATAAGCCAATCGAATATTTGAATTTCATTTGAATTCAGTAACATTAACACATTTTTACTGTATATTTTTGCAGCGCACTTTGAGTGAGTTCCAAAGTGTTGAGTTTTGTTGAGGCTTAGCTGACTTTCCTGGCTTCCCAGCCAGTACATGCCCACTGTAAGACATGGCGTATACGTAACATAAGCAAGTGGCCTACAATTACAAAGCACACTCACCCAGCAGGTCCAGGTCCTGATTGTGGCTCCGCCTTCGTTGTGTGAGTATGAGAGTGTGTCTGCTCAGCCTAGACACTTCGCACTGCCAGCTGGCTATTGCCCACTGGGACTTTAAGCCGCTTTGAGGGCTGTCGACGGGCCGAAAAGGCTTGTCTGGCCGGCGATTTGACGTTTGAGGTCCTTCGCCCGTCTGCGACACGCACACGCACTTCGTCCGAACGCACACACACGCACTGCCGGAGTGCAGGAAATCCTTTCTGCCGGAGGCAATTAAAACGATTCGACCGTTTGACTTGCGCCGTGTTCTTGTAGCTGGCTTTTGGTAATTGTAGACTCCCTGGCTCATATATCCTTCAACAGCATCTTCACGCCTGCCACGATTTCACTGAAAAATGTAAACGTTTTTTGGTTGTTGTTTGCTGTCTCTTGCCCTTCTTTGGGGCGGCACAGAGCTGGAACTTCTTCGCCGTGTCGCACACAAGTATTCGGCAATTAATCCCAGCGGGCGGGTAATTGGAAGGCTCCCGGTGCGTACCTGTGATGGTGAGAGCGGAATTGAAATCGGACTGCCTTACGAGCCCGCGTACTGGCACTCGCACTCGCACCCATAATGTGGGCAGGCGTCAGCCGGCTGGCGTGTGTCATCTTTAATGGCAGCCATGGCGACAGCCGAGTTGAAGGAGCTGGATTTTTGGATTTTTGTTGCTGCCGCCGTTGCGGTTTGTTGTGCGATCTGATCACGTATTTGCCGGGTCAACAGCGGTAGCAACAGCCAGGGCGACACTTTGTGGGCCCGGCTGGGGGGGACATTCTCAAATAAATATTTCACATTAGGGCAGAAGGCCGAAAGTAGCTTTTATAATCTTTCGGGCTTACTTTTGTGCCGCTAGATTTCTGGGGAGTGGGTAACATAAACCAGGGATTTTGGCTAAAGTGGTTGGGCGTCTAAATATAGGGCACCTCTTCTCCTCTTGTCGCCCCTTAAGGACCTATACAGCACCTAAGCTAAAGTAAAACCAACTCTATAGCTCTACATTTTTTAGGGAAATTTGTTCCAACTTAAAAAGTCTCAGTTATCGTTAATTTCGGGTTTCGTTTTTATCCCTCCTAGATATTTGTATGCAACTGAACAACTTATCTAAACTGGTAGGGGGAATAATTTGTGGGTTAAAAAGTCCATATTCACTCATAGATCGCTTGGGCAGCCACCCGCCGAGTTGCTGTCGAATGTGCGTTTCATATTGTTTGCATTTCATTGGGTAGGCTCATTAATACCCATCTGGGCCAAGTAGTGCCATTGCCCGGCACGCCTTGACTTCCAGACCGCGCACACATCGCACACAATTACCAGGACCCGATGCCGCCTGGGCGGTTCATTCATAAAAATCGTGCGTCTCCGGAGAGTTAAAGCTTTAAACACCAAACAACACACACACTCTGCCAGTCAACTTGAGTGCGGACTTCTTGCACAATTCGAGTTGCCTACTTTTTGGGGCCGCACAACGCCAATCGAAATCCGCGCGCGACTTGCGCCGGAGTTTTGGAACTTGAACGAATTTGCTGCGGACACACGACCAGACGACTCGGGATTTGCACGGGAACTGAAACTGAAATCGAAACGAAGCGATACGAAACGAGCCTGATTGGGTCGCAGCAGCCGCCAAATGGAAGAAGCTGAGTTACTTCGTCGACAACGAAAGTGAAACGTAACGCATACGCAGCGTTGACCCGCTTCCCCACATGACCGTCCGCCGGAAGCTTTTGCCCTTTGCGAGCTTTGAGAGAGGAAATCTGTTTTCGAGAGAGCGCAAGGACTCCAAACAGCTGTCTTTTGTTATTAAATCCTGTCGACTTGCCGGGCGGCCTCTCGATTTGTTGTTGTCGTACGTATGTCCGCTTATTCCTTCGCAAAGCGGTTTTGTCTATGCAAAGTTTTGGTTGGGGATTATTGAGTAATTGATTGCATTACCCGACTATCAGCCAAGGATTTCGGTTGCCGTTGATATAGCCAAGGTCACGCTAAACCGGTTCGGTAAATATATCACAGCCTACTACGCCACTCTTGAGGTCTTCGGGTGGTTAACCGAGCTTAAATTTGACAGGATATATAAGTGGGGCACTTGGCGCAGAGCAAATGATAATGAATGAAGATGGATTATGTAATTAATTATTTAAGCTTATTGGGATGTATTGGAGGGATTTCAGTTGTTCGATTCTTCAGTTAGGAATTTATTTGAATAAAATTGATAATCTATTTAAATAAGACGAAAAGTTGTGTTGAAAACCATTTCAAATCTAAAGGAAGATAAAGCATTGAACTTTGATTAACGGAGCTGACTACCTTCCGAATTCATTTGGAGTTAATGAGATATTAAATGGAATATGACCAAGGATGAACTTTGGATTCAGATCCAGCTGCCTGAAGAGGTATTATGGCTTACAGCTACTCAGACCCTGTATCAAATACCTGGTTTTATTGTTAACACCCGAACAATTACGCATCTAAAAGCTTTTTAAGCACGCGTGTCCTCGTCTCCCATACCACAAAACCATTTTATGAATGAACAAGCCGTATATGTACCACCGTATACACGGCTATGGGGACTAACTGTCTTCCTTCCTGTTCGGTTCGGTTCCTGCCGGGCTGCCATTATGTTGATAATTTGATTCTCGTTGTCGGCGCTCTTCGGCTTTGTGCGTTTCATTGCCTGCGCCCTGAAATGCCATTATATTCTACTTACCTTTGCGGCTGCCTTCGTCGATTCTTGCATTTAATAGGAATTTAATTATGTGTGTGCGGCAGGAAAATATTTACTCTTGTACGCTGCTGTTGCTGGCCGTGCCTTTGTGACGCGGCAATTTATTTGAGCCAGCCGAAATCTTAGACTGAAAATATGCCCCAGCAAAGGCCTATTTAGTCATTAATAACGAAAGCATTTAAATTACTTGAGCAGCTTTGTATAATCGGAGGGGAGAGCTGACAGGGATGTGTGGGATTGGGCAACCAGATTTGGGGTCAAATTACGTTATCCGATGAGCTTGAGTACCTCGTTTTGGACTAGGAACTTCTTGCTTAAGACTTAAAGTGTTTGATTATGGAATAATATATAATATATATTTAAGTGGGATATTAAGAGAGATAATTAATTGTTTATAAATGGCTCTTTTGCTTGATTTTTATACCCTTGCAGTCAGAAGTTTCCAACGCAGTGCAGAAGACATTTCCGACCCTATAAAGTATATATATTCTTGGTCAGCATCAACAGCCGAGTCGATCCAGCCATGTCCGTCTGTCCGTCTTCCGTCTGTCCGTCCGTTTCTACGCAAACTAGTCCCTCAGTTTTAAAGCTATCTGAATGACACTTTGTAGATAGACTTCTATATGTATATAAATTGGAGCGGCCTGTCGTATAAACGATCGGGAAATTTTAATGAAAAAAATTATAACATAGCCAATTTTTAACAAATTTACATAACATTTAAGATCTGGCCATTTCGTATTATTTCAGAATTTCGGTTTTAGTTTTATCAAAATCGGACCACTATATCATATAGTTGCAACATTTTTTGATCGCAACATTTTTTCGCCAGCAACAATCTTCGCTGGCAACACTTATTTTATGCCAGTACCCGAGAAAGCAAAAAAGTTAAAACTTCATTCATTCTTCTTCATCTTCTTTTAGTTACTGCAAGGGTATAGCAAGGGTAGCTTCCTTTTCTTTTTTTAGGTGTCACGAGATATTATTCACAATTTCAGTTACATATTTTAAGTTTAATTATTACAATTTAAATTTGGTACCCTTTTAACGCTTACTACCTCAAAACAAACCATTTTATAACAAATACAAACTTGAAAAAATCCCGAAAGCTCAAAAAGCACTTTTCCAGGACTTCAATCTAAAGAATAAATATATAATTCCCAAACCAAAAAAGTTTTGCAAGAAGCTGTCCAAGCTTTAAGTTTTAAAGAGCTTTTAGTAGGGACTCTTATGATTTTACGCTTGTCTTATTTGGGACTAACTCGGATCTAGTATACTCATAAGTTATAAATGGTAGAAAATATGTGTAAGTAATATATCTCAAGAAGCAATTAAATTACTCCCAAAGCCTCATAAAAAATTATAAGATGCTTAGCTGCTAAAACCGATAAAGCCATTTAAAAACTAAACCTTACTAATCCATCATAACATCTCCAACCGTTTATACCTGCTAATTTTCCTACTTGACAATTACATTTCCATGGCCACAGAATGTTATTGCCTAGCTTTTCGGCACGAAGCCTTTTTGCCGGCCAACTGACCTTTAGACAGGAGGCTGGCCCGAAAAGTTTTCACAGTTCAAAGAAAATATTTTGGATGGGCAACATAACAATATGACAAGTTTCCTTCGTAGGTAAGGGCAGTTCGACCCATCCCCCACACACCTTGTGCTGTTGACTTTGTGTTTGTCGTGCAATAAAACAGAGAGTTACCCTTCTGGAAGATGTAAAAAAAAAAATGGGGGTGGAAAAATGGAAGGGGACCAAATGGCAGCGGAAACCGCAAACTTTTTAACTCTATCGACGACGGTAAAAATGCATGAAAATCTGTTTAATTCCGCAGATGCGGCTAACCGTTAACCGCCGAGCGAAATGGTGGGAAGGCAACCATCTGCTTGATTACATTTCGCTTATTTCACTTGCAAGCAAGAAGGGTCCTTGAATCTGCCCTGGGTTTCGCTTAAATAAATTGAAAACTGTTTACGGCCTTTGTTCCGCGAAGGCACCACTAACAAGAAGGAAAAAAACTAATTAAATTGGCCATTTGCCTGCCGCTAAAAACTTGGCCCGAACTTGGCTTAGCTTTCGACACCTGCGAACATGTTTACACTTCCTGGCAAAACTTTTGGTCAAGCCGGCTTTACATGCCGGGCACATAACTCATTTCGAGCGTCCCGCTCCTTCCCCCTTTGAGCACTCGAAACTTGGCCAATACAAATACGTGCACACACGGATACCTATATAGCAAAAGTTTCAGTGTTCGCCCTCAGCCGTCAAGTGTCTTATCTGGGGGCTTTAATACTGAACTCATTTCCACCGACCTCACCTTGACCGACTCACCTTCCCCGGCCTTATTATTGGCAAACTTTTTAAATGACTTTCACTCAATAGATTTATGAATATTTTCGAGAGCCATCATCCGCACGGGCCTAATGACGGATCTTGGTTTAATTTCAAAAGCCAAAGTTGCGTTCGGATGATTGGTTAAAGTACCAGATGAGTCAGGCCAGAAAAGGAAACTCATTCAATTAACGCGCCAATTTCAATTCAATAAAATTGAAGAAGTTCGCTCAACGACTTTAGCAATCGGGTATAGCAACATTTTCGATCAATATGGCAAAAAGTACTTTATATTACACTTAAGAATTTAAAAATCTTGCAGCAGTTGGTAACAATGCAGGGACTTTTTCCCGAACATGTACAATTTACAATCTGCCAATTTAGGGCATTCTCCAGTCAATGAAGTTTATTTTATCTGCGACCATTCCCCTCGGACATCAACTCGTTTTATGGCCCCATTAAGGATATATTAAAATCAACATTGTGGAATTTTTATGACTCGGCTCAACAATGAGGGCCATGCTGTGGACACGCCAAGTTCTGTCCTCAACTAGACAGCGGTCAGCGGTCGGCGTTAAATATTAGCGCCTACATGTCGTATACGTAATTGTGCATACACCATGTTGGTCGGGGAGATAACAAAGGAGTTTCAAAGCCACCCTCTCGTGGACAGCGAAGAATTCCCGCACGGCACAATAATTTACTGCCTCGCACAGCTGCAACTGCACAAGCCATAAAAATTAGGCTCTATAGAGGGGAAACGGAGGCTGATGGGGAAAAACGGGGCAAAACAATTTAGGGAGCAACTTAGCGACATTGTCTTAGCGTCCTCCGAAGCCAGCGAGATGGAAATCTCGAAGGAACTCACTTGTTGGTTCAAATTTATTTTGTTTATGTTTTCAATTGAAACTTTTTTGGAGAGAAGCAAAAGAACATTCCGAAAAAGTTTGAAACGCACAGCACAATTCATTTGGATTTTCCTTTTACCAAGAACTTAACACCATTTAAAAAGTTGACGAAAATAACGTATTCATTATTAGTTTTCCATTTTTTTAGAGCAGAGCCAGCGTAATTGAATATTTCTAGCTAGGAAAAATATTGACTCTCAAAATGCATTTCCGTAATAGTAAGAACTTTAATAAATATCAAGTACAACATGATTGGCACAATAAGGCAATATGCATTTAATCGTCAATGTTGAAGCCTTCAGCAAGCCGAACAAGGTTCATTCATAAATATAAATGTATGGCACTTGCTAAGCAAGTACAATTTCCTAGCTAAACTGAACCAGTATTTAAGAGCTACAACTTCAAGTGGCACAAAGCTGGCTAAGAGAAAATTTCCCAAAGGCAGAATTTGCTAAAGACTTTTAGCTTACGAAATGGACAAGCACTAAAGGCGTACGTAGAGCGGAGGAATAAAATAAATCAAAGCTTTGAAAAAATAATTAATTAATTTTATTTTGCTTTTAGTTTGATTTAATTTTATTGTACCTCTAAAGTAGTAATCTCAGGTTTTCTCATTAAAGACAAAGCTGCATAAACAAAATGTGGGGCCGTCTGTGAGTACATCTGTAACCTTGATCAGCATCAAAAGTCATCGATCTTGCCAACTGATTTATAAGTTTGAAAGCAAAGAGTAAATACTTTTTGTAATTCCTTATCGGGGTGCAAAAAAATTAAGCTTAGAACAAAGCAGCGCGTAAACTTTCTGATTAAGGGCCTAGAGTGACCAAGTTTTAGAGCATTCACTACAAACCCATAAGTTAGGGTCATCCAAAAAATCCACCGAAACGAGGAATTTCAAGCAGAGTCCGCAATAAAATAATTGCTCAATTTATATATTTCCTCTAATAATACCTCTAATAATACATATGAATTTGGTACTTTATTCTGGGGTTCTGTCCAATTGAGCCAAGAGTGGCGAATTTTTTGAATATTGAATAATAGTATTTACAGTATAATATTGCTTACAGCAAGTCCGAAAGGACCCCAAGTAAGAGAAACATAACTAAGAGAATATTTCCCATCAGCATGTGTTCTCCAAGACGTTTAATCGCTTTGGGAACAAGCGGGTACTTAATTTGCCTGTACAAATTTAAATGTATCCACAAATTCTATTAAAAATATCCATGGTTTTAGAAATAAGATGCATTCATAATGTTCACGCCAAAGGGCGCTTATTTTCCGGAGGCAGTGTGATCCCGTACACTCGCTCTCTCTCTCCCTCTTCCACGGGACTTTCGTGCATAGAGCTTCCAATCCGCTCTCCCAAGCTAACTTTAAGATTCCATGTAGTAGTTCTAATTTACCATTCCACAAATAAAGACCAACGCACGTCGCGTAAAACCCCGAATAGTTTCTTCCGTGTTTTTTTTACTTATCGAGTGCATTTCAGGTTAAAGCCACCCCCCTCCGAACATTTGGTCCTTCGAGCCGGATAATCCATCCACTTCCAGCAGCTCCGGTGGCTTTAACACCGCACAAGATAAGTAACAATTATATTATTGCTGCCGGTCATACAGTTAGGTTTTGTGAAACTCCGTTCATCTAACTTCTCTGTATGATTATTGTCTAAATCCAAGACCGATTGATCCGACACTACGGCAGCCAATAAATTCCTATTCCAAATAAATAATTGTTACTTCATTCTTTTCCTTAAGTGTCGATTTCAAGCCACAGTGAAACTTTCAATTTCAAATTTCTCGTAGTTCACTGTGTTCCGCTTGCATTGATTTCTACTTATATATGTACATATTTCCTACACATTTCAAATACAGTCCACTCCGCTGACTCGTTAATAATAATTTACACCAAATTGAATAAATACACAAAAGCACAAATATATCTGCACGGGTGTTGTAATAATTAAAATTATTTACACCACA
>VNJU01009980.1:0-27784 GCA_008042675.1 Drosophila seguyi | reverse complement strand
CGACCTCCAGAAGTTATCGCAGGCAGTCATGAGATCCACACGACTGCTCTGGCTGACGACTCCTGGGCCTAGTCCGCAGAAGGGCTCTGGACCGTAGAAAGGCGTACTCGCCCCCTTTCTGGCCATGATGTCAGCTACTTCATTGCCGGGGATTCCCGCATGCCCTGGTACCCAGTATATGGTTACTGGACCGGACATTAGTCCGCCCTCTTGCGGCCCCTGGCCGCCATCTTCCGGCCACGATTTGTGCCTAGAAGGGCCTCTTCCTCCTGTGTGCGCCTTGCACTCTTTGTTACGCGCCCGGTGCCTCGTGTGGTGCGCCCGGTTCCGCGCGTTATGCGTCCAAAGAGAGGAGGGCGCAGGATCTTCCGCAGTGCAGCGGGCTCCTAGGTCACAGCGGTGCCCTGTGGTGTCTCTGCAGCCATAACAGGAGCACTGGCCGTTGAGCAGGTGGGCTTCTCCGCTGCGAGAGCGGGAGCCACTGCCTGTGCCTTATTTTGCGCGCCGGCTTTTGGCTTGAGCGTAGCCGTACCCCACGCAAAGTTGAGCTGGTGGCCCAGCGCTTTCAGTCGGTTTGCCGACACAGGGTCAAGCGCAACTGTCAGAACGGCCGTGTTCTGCCTCATTTCGCGGTGAAAGACTCGCCAGTCTCCAACGCGCAGGCCGCTGTGTTGGCCTTCAATGAGGTTGAGAATCTCAGCCGTCTTCATGTCCGCGCTTGGAAGCGGAAAGTAGCCGATGAAGACAGCGGCACGTGGAGCCTCTGCTTCAGGAACTACCTTAATGCGGGCGTCCTTCCACAGCCGGAGCTTTGGCATCTCTGTGCTTAGCCACTCGGCTGTCTCCGCGTTGCCGCAGTTGCGGCAGTGGAGTCTGCTGGAGCCTCCGTGGCAGGCAGTACGCTTGCAGGTTCCCTCGTCTGGGCACTAGGTACCGCGGTTCTAGTCATGGTTTTCTTTGACGACGCCTCATCTGGGGTCGTATTGGCCGATCTTAAGCGTTTGGTGGTCGCGCCACTCTTGCTGGGTCCTGCCCTAGAAGGGTCCATAGGCTTCTAAGCGAGCCTTTTGGCCTCCTCCAGGGGCATGCCGTTCGCAAGGTGTCTGCGCAACCTTTTCCTTGCGGCGCCCGATAGAGCAATCCGCTTAGGCTTATCTACCCTGGGAGAGGCGAGAAGGGCTTCTTCCTCTACCGTGGTGATGGTGTCGGTGCCAGAGCCTTGTGAACAGATGTCCATGGCTACTTCGGCCTCCCGAATAGGTTCGATGTTAATCGATGTGGGGCTGCTAGAGCACCCTGTTTCATTTTCGTTATTGGTATCCATATATTGGTCCCACGAGTAGTGAGGAGTAGGAGGAGTATCCCCCGGGGCAGAGCCTCATACCCCGGATCGGGCGCTTGTACGACCGGAGATGCCAGGTATCCGGAAGCCACCGTTAAAAGACACACTAACGTAGTGCCATTCATCACAGGGGCACGGTACGGTAACACCGGTGATTACGGGTTTATTCGAGTTGTCCTCTCTAGATCCGCCATATTTAGTCTAGAGCAGGGGAACCTCGAGCAGGATGTGGTTTTTCACCACGTATGGTCTGTCTTTGGTAGTCGGCATGTGACTGCCAACACCCACTGGCTTTATTTCTATTAAAGACTGTAACATATGGTCTAGCAAGCGCCCCGTTTTTGGCCATTCAAAGTATTAATTTCATCGCCAAAACTTATGAGAAAGAAATTCCAATCGGTTCGAACAAAATAACATTTTACTGGAGCCGATAGCTTGGAAGAATTGGACATCAAAATGGTCCAAGCCAATGAAATTCTCGGACGTGCGGGCTTAGAGCTTTCAAAGTGGAATTTAAGCGGCGACAGCAAATGTCTCGGAGAATACCAATTTAAATTGGATGACAAGAAGTAACAAAGGCACTGGGGATATCTTAGAAGCCGCAATCGGATATATTTTGCTTTCGCTATGATTTGCCGAAATGTCAAGTTACCACAAAGAGACAAATTGTTTATATTATTGCACGTTTATATGAACCCCTTGGACTTCTAAGTCCTATCATTATTAGGTAAAAATATATATTATATTATATTTGTTCAGGTCCATTGGAGGACTTGTGTTGATTGGGATGATCAACTGCCTTTGTCGCCGTAAGAAAGCAGGGGTATAATTGAACCCGACTTACACAAAATAACCGAACTCGAAATCCCATGATTTATACATTTTTCCCCCAGTATGGAGTGCGAGATACATGGGTTTGCAGAAGCCTCAGATCGTGCTTACGGGTGTTGCATTTATTTACGATCATGCCACATTTAGTCCTTGCGAAATCAAAGGTAGCGCCTATTCAAACGATCTGTCTTCCAAGATTGGAAGATTGTTTCTCTGCGAAACTTGGAATAAGGTCAAATACAAGTTCGGAAGCATTTCCAAAAGAGCGACATTCTGGTCAGTCTCAACAATTGTTTTACACTAGCTAGCAATGCACACAACCCAGCTAAAATGTTTCGTAGCCAATCGGGTATCCGCAATCCAAAACATGTCTGCCAACATTAAGTGGAGCCACGTTCCAGGAAAGGAGAATCCCGCAGACATCGTATCCGGAGGCTGCACAGCCGCAGATCTGCAAAAAAAACCATCTGGTTTAATGGGCCTGTGTTTCTTCAAGGCAATGAAAGAACTTGGCCAAAGGACTAAATGAATGTTAATTTAGCAGATAAACAATTTTAGAACGAGATTGCACAGGGCGTCGGCACAATACCTAAGCACACAGCCAGGTATTCCGTCGGGACCAGGCGAATAAACGGGCTTTACACGGTGAAGATCTGAAAGAATAGCGCTTTCGTTTAAATTAGGACTGAAAATAAAGTTTGACTTGGGCATGATGTAAGAATAAGTTCGATTTGAGTCGGTGGAATCAGAGTAAGTGGTTTGAAAAAACTGCGCAAACAGATCGGCAATTGCCTGATCATTTTTTACGGTAGTATTTTCAAAGGAAAGCGAGAAAGGATGAGTAATTGGCTTACGTTTGGTGTTAACAAAATTATAAAACTGTTTTGGGTCCTCAGAGAACTGGGCCTTACAACGAGTCCAATAAGATTGAGAACCGTTTCATTTATATTTAGAATACAGATTAGATTTTTTATTTTTAAGGCGACTCAACTCTTTAGTAAACCAAGGAGGCTTATTCGAGGTTGACGGATAGAACAACGGAACACATTCAAGAAAAAATGAATTCATGGCACTGTAAAAAATATCCACGGCTTCAGCCATGTCAGTGCACCTGTATAGATCGGACCAATTAAAATCAGATACGAAGTTATTCAGCCGTTCAAAGTCCGTCTTGCGAAAGCAGAGGACTTTTTTGGCCGGACGATCAGAAATATTCTGAAACTCAGTCCCAATGTCGATAGTCACATCGAAAGTAGGATAATAGAGATCTTCGGGTAGCGTCAGCGGCGCCGCCCTGGCTTAACTAACTCTTGCCGGGTCAGAGACGAAACAGAGATCCAGCAAGCGCTCTAGGGAATTTCGTACATGATTGACTTGAGACAGCGAAATGTCCAACAAGCCAGAAATAAAATCATGCTGTGTGGTGTTAAAAAGTGGATTAGACGAATTGGTTGAGGACCAAATAACCCCAGGGATATTAGAAGCACCAAGAACTACAAATGGTCCCTATCAGAAAGTCGATTGGAAACCATCTGTATTGCGGAAAGATGGGTCCAATAAATAGGAACTTCCGACATAGGAGAAATGTAGAAACAAGTAATAAAAATAGAGCTACCATTGACTGATAGCTTCACACAAAGGAATTCAACATCGTTGCTTTCCTCGAAAGTTATTAATTCAGACGCGAGAGTGGAGTCAACCGCTATGAGGACACCACCTCCACGTCTGATAGGCCGATCCAGCCTATATATCGTGAATACAGCTGGAAAAACTTTGGAGCTCAGAATATCCGGCTTTAACCAGGTTTCTGTGAACACAATAACCTGGTAAGCAAACGAGAGACTATCAGAATACAATTTGGGAAGCTCACTACGTAAACCTCTTGCATTCTGATAGGATATAGAAAGGGGATTTGTTAGTTTTTTTAGAGCGGAAGACGTAGAGGGCGCAGTGGTCTGGTCGGGCCTGGGAAGACTTATTCGTACAGGCCGCCGTTTCTTTTTCTTAGCTTCGAACTCCTTGACGATAGCGAATTCAGGCCAGAGTTTGGTCGAACATATTGTGTCAAAAAATTCGTTTGGGACATTCATTTTGAAAGACGAAATGTCCCTGGAAAAGGAAAATTTGAATTTTTCAACCTTTATTTTGTTAATTTCGGCTCCAGTTTTGCCTTGGATAAAGGCAATTACATCTTCCGATGTCTGAGAAGGGGAGAGCCGCGAAACAAAAATCTGTTTCGTAGGTGGGACAGCTATAAGGGCTTTCGGCGATACAGACTGAATGTCTGCATTACCAATATCGGCCGGTAGTCCGGGCCTGACACCCTGGGCAGGTAAATTAATGGGGCTCTGAGCGGTCAATATTTGAGACCCCCCAGGGGATATAACGGAAATCACCGGGGGCGCGGTTCCTCCAGCAGCACCTTCGGAGGCCGAATCTGTCTTGCTAATGGATCTCAAAACTCTTGGAATCGGTTCTAAGGTCGAGGGCTGTGTCGCTGGAGGCTGCTGTTCGACCGCTGGAGGTTGGGATCCGTCTAGATGCTGCCGACCAGTAGCGGATTTTTTGGGCCTAGGAGACTCATTTAATAGCTTTAAGTAATTAAATTGAGTATCCAGCGCCAATAACATATCTTGAGTTTTGCGGAAACTCAATAATACGTCTTTAAAACCGTTTTTGGTTTGCCGCATAAAAGACATCATCTCCCTTTCAACATCGCGACAGGCCTCACAACAGTACCGCAGACCGATGTTTTTCCTTACATCGTCTACCGCCCGAGCCCCAACACCAATGCACTTGTCATGCATAATGTTGTCGCAGAGCCAGCAGTCGATTGTAAGATCAGCAGATGAAATAACCTTTTTATAGGTTTTAACGACACAGACAATAGCGGACATTATTGAGACTTACCACTGTACCTTTGCGTAAGGAGAGATAAGAGTGCAGCTGCACCGAAAAAACGGGAGAGTGAGAGAGCGGGTGAGCGGGTACGCGTGGGAGCAAGCTTTTCGTTTAGCTGTCGCGACGGCGCTAGCTAAACGGAGAAGGCACAAAGAGGAATGCAAAAAATGCAAAAGCAAACACTAGCAGCACAACTAAAATGTAAAATTAATAATAATTAAATAAACAAAACAGAATAGCTGCATGCACACGATGTGAACGGGATATTTATTAATCACAAAATCAAAGAATTAGATTAAAACACCGGTTGTTTTTATAAAAAAATGACACAAAACGAGAGCGCAAGAAAAAAACACGTGCGTTCACTTGGATCTGGATCCAATCTAATCTGGATACTAAGCTTTTGTTTTCAAAACATATTTCTTGCATGGTTAACAAGGCCAAAGGCGTGGTGAAATTTATTAAAAGGTGGTCGAAGGAATTCGATTATCCTTATATAACGAAGACACCCTTTACCGTAGAACGATGCTTTGAGTAGTCTTTCTACACAAGCTAATTCAATGTGCCATGGAAAGCCCCAACTTGCTAGGACAGCTCAACTTCCACTTTCCCCGTCTAACATCCAGAACTTTTATCCCCTTAGCAATTAATCACTATAGGAGGGAGTGTGAGTACAACCGCCTCTTTGACTGTATAGAGGGCAGGGAGGCTCGCCTTAAAACTATATCTAAATAATGCATGAACCTAAAACTAAAATTTCCTCGTACTTTCCTTTACTTTACATCTCACGCGTCTATCTAGAACGCGATCCTGCCGAACGTCACACTGCTGCAACAAAAAAAAAAAAAAAACAATAACTTTGTTATTCTCTGTCGTTATCTGTAAATGAGAATAAAAATGAGTACTTTAATTCGAGCTTATTACTTTTTTTACTTTTTTTTTTTATTTATTTATTTTTATATTATTATTATTATTTAATTTTTTCAACCCAAACATATTTTGACTTATGTGTGGGTTTTGTGCTGTGATTTTTTTAATTTCGTTTATCTCCATTGGGAAATTAAGCCCGGTGAAATCCAATTTTAAGAAGCCTTGAATATCAATCACTTTATCGGCTATGTTGACTGCATATCATGTGCATCGCTGTGGCTTTTTGCTTTTTGAAAAGTGGGATAGTAAAGCCCACTTAAAGCAGTACGCATCTTCATTCTGCACATTTATTACTGCATTTTTATTTCGCAGTTTTTTGGGAAGTTCGAAATGTCTCGACGCCTTTAATGCATCGCATTTCAACATATTTAATTCTAGCCTGATTACTCGAGTTATCTGCTATCCCTTTCCTGGAACTTTCTCATTTTGGCCTCAATTTCTTCTTTATGGAAATTATCAAATGCCATGAAATTGGATGCGGCAGTTATAAATGTCATTTTTGTTTGAAATGACTTTATTTCTACACGTGTAAAGTGCTCCTTCACTATCATTTACTCTCCAATCAATTCGAAATTGATTTTTGAGCAATGGTGGGAGGTCATTACTATTTCTATGTAAGGGACCAGTGGCGTACCCGCTTCATTCAAGAATTCTGCGGGATTCCTAAAAGCAGGCCCCTCATTCACAAACATGTATTGAAGGATGCGACCCTTAAATCCATCCGTAATCTGCTTTACGCTTTCATCCACAGGCTGGGTAGCATACAATTTAAGCTGCTCAGAATGAATGCCATTTCATCCCTACAGGGAGATATTTTTGGCATGTTTGACAGAACCCTATCATTCACCTAAGATTACACCTGGTTTTTGCCAACCATGTGCAGGTATATGAAGCAGACCGTTATATCTTGGGTGGTAAGCCTTTTTACTCTTTACCCCACCCCAGAGTGTAGGATCTAAGAGAGATCGAAACTGTTGATTTGTTTTTGGGTTACAGTAGAAGTTACAATTTGTGAGCGGCGTCTCATTCTTGAGTGCAGTCACATAGCATTATGGAGTTATGAATGGATGGGGGAACTACTTTCCCTCTTTATGGTCAGCCTTTTTATCAGGAATAATATAAAACTTTTTCCCACACCACCCCCTCAGCCTTCCAGGCCGAATGCTTTGATTTTCATTCATCTTCTTGTGGGCTGCAAACGTAGAAGGAAAATGCATGTGCTCTGTGTGGAGGATCTCAAGCATACTTTGGGATGGGGTGAATGCCGTCTATGATATTTTCACCCTCCAGGCCTTTATTGTTTGAGGTACAAGTGTCCCTTTTTTATCAGCGGTAAAAATCTCGGCTGACGGTGACCTTTTCATTCCTTCCTCTTCATGGCATTGTGTAACGAGCGGGTTCTTGTCAAGGAAGAATATTCATGCAGGAACCAATATATGCGATAGCTACTCGGTATCCTATCGATATCGATAAAGAAGAAGAAGAGAAGGGATCGAAAAGCACATGCGAATGGAGAGCACGCAAAGTTTTTGTACTATCAGAATTAATTTAAGTTCTTAATGTTATCCTTTTATTCATTCCAATAAAACATTACCCCACCAGTCGGAAAAGCCATCCCTTTACAGTTCAGAAGTAGGATTATTCGGGTTGGCAATGTTTAAGAGGCAGTAACAGAAAGACACGAAAAAGCAGAAGCGGCAGAGGAATGGTCGGCGTGGGAAGTTTGTAATGGGATAGGTGTTCCCAAAGGTCCAGGTGACAGAGATTATAAATTACGGATTAGGCATCCTTTCCTTCATGGCTGATGGATTCAAAGCGGAGTACTCAGGAATCTGGAGGTGCACATGCAAAAAGCTTCTGTGTATGTGTGGCGTCGTTGTGAAATTCATAAGAATTGTGGTGAAATAGCGATCTCGCTTGCAGACTGGCATACAGAGGTGCTCGTGGGTGCAAGATTGTGCGTGCAAACGATTGTGGTTGTGCGTACAAAAGAAAACAGGCAAGGTTTTCGAAGAGTGGCGATCATTTTTGGAGAAGATGATCAAGATATCGGAGCTAAAGGCGGATCAGTTGCGGCATGATGGAATTATCTATAAGGTGATCTCGTTAAAAAAAAGGTCTCTGCTTTTTTCTGACTTACAGTTCAGTGCGCATTCTGCCTCAGACGCGAAAGGTTGTGGGCGCACGATTTTTTTTCCTTTGCTAACCCTTGTGTGTGCTAAAAAAAATAACGTGTTGTCAATTTTGTTGCGAGGTTCTAAAAACTGATTATTATTTTTTAAATGTAGGATATATTTTAGAATTAAGCATTTAAATAAGAAACTTGCCATAAAAAATAAAAAGCACCAAATTGTGGCGCATTCAAATTATTAAAAATTATCCTTTAAAAAAAATTAAAACGAAAACTACAATTTAACTGTTTTTATTTTGCTTATTTTTTTATATACAATTTGTTTAGTTATTTGTTATTATTATTTATAGCATTTTAGCTTATGTTTCTGCAGTCGGCTGTAAATGTACACACAGCAAGACTAAGGGTTAAACACAAAATAAGCGACACGCAGAAGCTCTTTTGAGAGCTTTTGAAAGCTCTTTGCGCGCAAGCCAGAGCTTTCCTAACGAGATCACCTTATAGATAATTCCATCATGAGTTGCGGTATCGGCTGAGAGAGAGGAACTTGGGAGTTTCAGGCTCCAGAGCGGAACTAGTTCAAAGACTAGTGGAACACGAAAATTCCGAAGACGTGGATTTTCCACAAGCAGCTGGAATTATGAGCCAAAATAAGGAATCATTCGCAGCACAGGCGGCTGCGATTGCACAGCTACAAGAACAGATGACGACACTGACAAACCTGATGTCCCAGTTTGTCAACAATATGCCAGCAGCCAATCAACAACAGCAGCAGCATCAACGAGAAGATCAGATTGATATAGATGAGTTTATCAACCGTAGCCCTTTAGATCAAGCGGCGATCAGCCATTGTAGACAAGCGTCAGTTAAGGAAATTGCGAATACCTTACCAGACTATGACCCCGAAGATGAGAATTCAATCTCAGTGAACCAGTTCATCGATTGTGTCAACAAAGTGGTAGATGCGTATCAGTGGGGCGAAAAATTTGTACTTCTTGCCATATATACAAAGCTGAAGTGTCGCGCCAAAATGTGGCTTGATTCTTCGCAAGTTTTACACACAACATGGAACAGTTTTGCAGCAGCAAAACAAGAGGAACTCGGATCAGAGCCGGACGAGGCAGAAATTCATTTTAACATGGAGAATGTAACCAGACGATCGAAGGAAACCGTAAAGGAGTATTGTTTCCGTAGTTCAGCAATTTCAGTGCGATTCAAGCTTAGTGAAGCAGCAGTCATCCGATATGTTCGAGCGCGTCTAGAGCACAAAGAGTTGCAAAACAGTATTGCAGCCATTCATTTTTCGATTATGAAGGAGTTTCGCGACGCTGTCGAGTCATATTTTATAAATAGAGGCAGGCCCAATGCCAGTAAGAAAGAGTTCGTACCCAAATCCAGTAGTTTTGAGGTAAAGCTGGAAAATGAGATGAAGCAACCAAAGCCAAGAGAAACTAAAGAATGATTTAATTGCGGAGATTTCGGGCATTTTCCGAGTGCATGCGCAAAGGAGAGGAAGAAGACGCGTTGGTCCAAATGCAATAAGTTTGATGCCTCTGATGAGATTTGCCAAGGCGCACAGGTGATGCGCTTGGGCGCATCCAATCACCAAGTTGTTCACAAGGAGAATATACATCAACGCAAAAGGTTATACCGCTTTTATTGACACTGAAGCCAAGCGAGTATAATTCGCTAATCTGTTGCTGACGAGATCGACGCAAATCGAAAGGAGTGCTTCACGAAAATTGCGTGCATTTATCCTTACCGAAGCTATGGTTTTGGACATCGAAATCGCTGGAAAAGGGTTACAGTCAAAGTTTACATCGCAGATGACAATCTGTTGTAGGAAGATTTGTTGTTGGGACAAGATGTTATTACATGCGCCGAATCATTATTGCAATTCGAACCAAGAGAGACAGAAGTCAAGAGAGCAGTTGAAGCCGGTAAAGAGCTCAAGCTAGAGTACTTTTAAAAACGTTCCTGTTAATTTTCAGAACACAGAAGAAAGGAGCAAAGTATGCAGTCTGCTCGAGAAGTTTGCCGACGTTTTCTCCACAGGATTGGAAGGCATAGGCAAGACAATCGTTGTCCAGGCACAAATTGTTGTTAAGAGTGGCCAAGTAGTCTCCCAAGCGCCATATCGTGTTTCCGAGCCAAAGAAGGAAGTTATCGCCAAGATGGTCGACGAATTATTGGAAAGAGACATTATTACTCTGTCCTCGTCAGAGTACGCCAGCCCAGTGGTGCTCATCAAGAAGCCGAACGGTAGTGATCGACTTTGCATCGATTACCGCCGCCTGTACAAGCTCATCAGAAAGAAAAACTTCCCAGTACCTAATATTGAGGATACGCTGCAGGAAGCGAAGCGGTTCTCATATTTTTCATCCCTTAACTTGAATAGCGGCTATTATCAGATTAGAAGATCCAGAAAGCAAAAAGTTCACTGCATTTATCACGACGGATGGATTGTTTGAGTTTAAACGTCTTTCGTTTGGGCTGAAGAATGCACCTGCTGCATTCAATCGACTTATGGCAGAGTTGCAAAAGCGTGTGAAGAAAGGCGACATGATGCATTATATGGACGATATCCTCATTGGCAGCCAAACGTTTGATAAAATGTATGAAAAGCTTGAGAGAATTTTCCAAGTGTTGCGAGACTGCGGATTAACTTTGAATCGAGACAAATGTGAGTTGTATAAACAGTCAATCACATTTCTAGGTCACCAAATACACCCTGATGGAATCAGCCCCGGATAAGTCAAAACAAATGCGATTGCAGAGTTTGTAAAGCGAAAGAATATCACCGAAGTGCGACAGTTTTTGGGTCTCACTGGATATTTCCGAAAATTCGTACCCGGATATGCAATAATGTCAGAGCCGTTGCGAATCCTTTTGCGCAAGGACCAAAAGTATAAATGGGAACAGCCACAAGACGATGCTTTTGATAAGTTGAAGTTATGCCTTACGTCAAAGCCTGTTGTAACTAGCTACTGCCTAGATGCCGAACATGAATTACATACGGATGCAAGTGACGTTGGGTTAGCGGGAGTTTTAATGCGGAGAGATGAAGATCAACTGAAGCCAATTGCATACTATAGCCGAGCCACTTCCAATCCAGAGAAAAACTACCATAGTTACGAGCTAAAAGCCTTAGCCGTCATCGAGTCATTAAAACGATTTAAATATTACATTTATGGAAAAATAGTCAAGGTTGTTACCGATTGTAACGCTTTAAAAACATCAATGGAAAAACGAGAGCTGATACCACGAATTGCAAGATGGTGATTACGTATCCAAGAGTTTGACGTCGATATTGTTCATCGAGCAGGAACACAGATGTGCCACGTTGACGCGCTGAATAGAGCGTCAGTTGAAGACGCGCATGAGATGGAGACAGCATCCCTAAAGATCTCTAAAACAATCATAGATGAAGCTGACTGGTTGTTTGCCATACAATTACAAGACGAAAAAATCAAGAAAATTTTTGCGGATATGAAAGCCGAGAAGAAATCTGAAAACGACGAGTATGTGATCGAGCAAGAGCGCCTGTTTCGAAAATATGACAACAAGATGCTATGTTGCAGCTAAGATTCCATATTCTCCTCGAATGCCACGACAAAGCCAGACACATGAGCACAGATAAAACCATCAGTCTGTTTTGGTTTCCCCGAATGCGTAATTTTGTAAAAGGCTACATTAAGTCCTGTGTCGGCTGCGCAATGTATAAAACGCCAGGAGGACGCCAAGAAGGTCAGTATCATTACGATGACATCAAGCCGATACCATTTTTAACCGTTCACATGGATCACCTGGGACCGTTTCCGAGGAGTTCAAAGCGAAATGAACATATTCTAGTCCTTGTCGACGCCTTCACAAAGTTCACCATAGTTCACCATAGGGACCGCATTCACCTCAAAAGATTTTGAGAAATCAAACAATGTGAGGCACATACTCAATGCCGTGAGAACACCAAGAGCCAATGGTCATGCAGAACGGACAAATCGAATTATTTTGTCAATGCTTTTGCCTTCAAATGAAAACGAGAAACTTTGGAACGAGATGCTGCGATCAATCCAGTGGAGCATCAATACCATGGTAAATAGCACTACTAAATGCTCCCCATTCCAGCTTCTATATGTCCTAAAGAACACGCTGAGGAGCGCGATACAAAATCAAGAGCTACGCATGATGACTATTGCCAAATTGGAGAAGTTCCGAGCTGATGCTGCGAGTGCAGTTAACGACCACCGAGCTGCTGCCAAGACGAGATACGATGCCACCCATTCCAAGCCAACTGTCTATAACCCTGGAGACATTGTCTTGGTCGAAACCGAGCGGTTCAGCACGGGCACGTCACGCAAATTAGAACCGCGATACAAAGGTCCTTTTATTGTATTCAAAGTGCTGCCCAACGACCGATATCTAGTTGAAGATATCCCGCATGCACACAGTAAGCAGGGACACTATAAATCAGTGTATTCATCAGATAAGATGAGACGCTGGTGCGAACTTCCACCCGATGAGCCAGATGAAGACGACAACGAAGAAGACAACCCAGACGACTCATCTCGCGAGGACGCTGCGATTGTCAGGAAAGGCCGAATGTAACGAGTGGGTTCTTGTCAAGGTAGAATATTCATGCAGAAACAAATATATGCGATAGCTACTCGGTATCCTATCGATATCGATATAGAAGAAGAAGAGAAGGCATCGAAAGGCACGAGCGAACGGAGAACTCGCCAAATTTTGGTACAGAGAATTTATTTAAGTTCGCATTGTTATCCTCGTATTCATTCCAATAAAACATTACTTCACCATTTGGAAAAGCCATCCCTTTACAATTGTGTGATCGCAGGTGTGCAGAGGTTGTTTCTGACCTTTTCAATCTCCATCCTTTTTTGGTGATGATCGCACGTGAATGGACGTGAGTGCACAGGTGGTATGTGACCTTTTTACCTCAATCCCCTTTTGGGGTGTGATTCGATCGTGGGAATCCGTATCGAGTGCGTCTTCGTGGCGGGACCGCTTACGCTCACGTTTCTCACGTTTCCTCCCAGCATTCAATCAGTGACCCTAATTAAGTTTTATTACCCTACCCTTCTAAGGGGGTGACAGGCGTCAGAAACCCGAAATTTACTAATTAATGACCCTATCAATTAGCGGCACATCAAAGGTGGCCTAGCTGTAAGGTTTTATATCTGCTTGAGACGACAGCGATAAGCCTTATAAAAACTAAACTTAAAGGCCATGCAAGGAATCTTATAAGTAATGAGCAGACAATTTCTGCAATCATTACCCAACTATCAAGTGCAGTAAAAGGAGAATCGGTAGAAGTTATATCTGCTAAGCTTTTCAATCTGCAACAGAAAAATAAAACGGCTAACCAATACACCCAAGAGGTGGAGAAATTGACAAAGGCCCTTGGTGGCGCCTATATCAGTGAAGGTCTCAGCCAATCGCTTGCAAATAATTACAGCACTTCAAGAGCCGTAAAAGCCATTACACAAAATTGCTCCATTGATAAGGTTAAACTTATCATGCAAGCAGCAGTTTTCACAAACATGAATAATGGCATTTCTAAATTTGTAAACAGTTGCACGGAGATAACAGGTCAAAGTAACATTGTACTCTATTATCAAAGAGGTGCAAAGAACAATAATAGAGGAGGCCGATGTTATAATCGTGGCAGAAATAGAAACCACAACAATTAAAACCGAGGCAGTAATTACAACAATAACAATAATAATAACTATAATAACCGTGAAGGAAGACGAGGTCAAAACCAAGGAAGAGGCCAAGGTAACTTCAACCAGGGCCACAATAACAATAATGTGAGAATGACTCAAAAAACGTCGGAAAACTCACAGAACCCTTTAGGAAACAATCAATAAATGCAAATTTCATTTCATCAATTATAGTCTTAATATATTCGTAACCTTCTATAATCATTCAACTGAAAATAAACATTCCTCATGGTGCAGATATCTCTTTTTTAAAAATAAATTCTGATAACTTCAATATTCAGGATAAAAAAAAATAAACATCAAAGGCATAGGCTAAGGTGTAATAAGGAACAACCTCAATAGAACTTCAATCAACAAAATATATTATTCCACATGAATTTCATCTGGTGGACTCAAATATTTCAATACCATTTTATGAAATAATAGGCATTGAATTTATAAAAAAAATTAATTGTCAACTAGATTTCACGTCAGAAGGGCGCGAACAGCGGAGCGGCAGTGTAAGCGGCCAGCGCTTGCCCTCAAAGCTTTTGCCTTCGCTCGCAAGCACCGCTGCCCGCTCTCTCCTTCTCTCTTCTCGCTCCCCCTCCTTCCAGCCGGCAAGAGATTCACCACTCCGCTGTCCCGCGGCTTTTCTTATGTAAGATTTAAGTTAGTCTATAATTTAAAGTGTGCAAATAAAGTGTCTTGAAGTTACCCCCGCCGTCTTCTTCTTCTTCTTGGGAGCAACGACAGCAGCAGCAAAAACAACACCAACTACTACTTCGATCACAGCGACCCGATCAACCCCCGACGAAATCGGACACTATATCTTGGCCAACTCCGCCCACTCCAGTTCATGGTCCTTTTTAGCCGGATATAAAAATCCTGATCCTACCAGCGCTCCCTGCTGAAAACCAAGATAAGTACGATTTTAAAATTATTATCCGTCCGTGGTCGCCATTTTCCTTTTCCGACGGCGTTTTTAGTTCTTTCCGACCATTCGAGAACAAAGTGAAAAGTAAAAATTAAATATGTGCAAATGTGTATAAATAAATGCGTCCAGCCACACTAAACTATTCTTTTTTAAAGTGCATAAAAGAGCACTTTGCCAATATCGGCCCCGTATTCACTGTTATCGTCCGTCACTAAACTGTTGTTTGGCTCATCCAAATAAAAAGAAATTTCCACACAACTTAAACCAAATTCCATTTCCATAAAAATTTTAATAACATTTTGAAAATACACAATAAAATACACAATAAAGTACACAATAAAATAAACAATAAAATACACAATATACAAATTACATTTGATTACATTTACAGACAATTTTAAATATACACATTCATTCCATAAAATTTATACATACATACATATACATAACATAAAATTTTTTTTTACTAAGAATAAAATTTATTTATTAGAAAATAATAAAAATAAAATCCAAATTGAAGAAGAATCCTTTCGCTCCAAAAATAAATAAAAAGACATTTTTGACAAAAATTTTTAAACAAATGTAATATTGCTTTTTTTTCAATACCTTCGTCATATATATATATTTGCAAGCTCCCACTATTCTGCGCTGAGCGGCAAACTCCAGCTTTTGCACACACATATATATTTGTAAGCTCCCCGCTATTCTGCGCTGAGCGGCAAAACTCCAACATCTTCACACACACATATATTTGCAAGTCCCCGCTATTCAATTCCAAATACATACACACAGTCGCGACTTACATAGGCTTGTTAAGTGCAAGCTCTTTCGTCTCCTCTTTGCTCTTTACTGCCCCGACAAAGAGCGGCAACACAGTGCCGACGAGAGAATAACCTACAATCGAAGCATACACAAAATAAAATAAATAAGTCCGAAGACAAAATTTTAAAACCGATCCAAATAATTATTTAATAATTATTTAATAATTATTTAATCCAAATAATTATTTTTACAAGCTATTTCCTGGCTAATTATATGGCCATTTTTTGGCAGGTTTTCAACAGAATCGTTCTGGTATTTTAGTCCGGTTCCTAAAAAAAAAAATAAAAAATAATATCCAAACAACTTAAATAATTTCCAATTGTCTAATAGTTCCACCCGAATTAATCAACCTTTCAGCTTGGTTTTTTTTTTTTTTTTTGGATTGTTTGTTGGATTTTTTTTTTGTGTTTATGCTTCACATCCGTTCGTCGCGACTTTTCGTTGTGGTCCTAAATCCGGGGGGAAGTTACAAGTTCTACGATTTATTGGTATTTCTGAACCAAATCGAAGCCACCATTAATTGGCGAATGATTTCACCCAATTTAAATAGCAAAATTTTCCATTAATATATATTTTATATATATTTTATAGTTTTATTCTAGATTTTCTAGATTTTTCATTTCCTAGCTAGTTTTTTATATATTCTAGCTATTTTCTAGATTTTCTAGGTTTTCCATAACTATTAATTGGCGAATAATTTCAACTAATTTATATAGCTGAATTGCCCATTAATATATATTTTATATATATTTTTTAGCTATTTTCTAGATTTTCTAGAGTTTTAATTTTTTCACTACTTTTATTTCACTTTTACTTTAGTCTAGCTATTGTTGGTGATTCATTCTAGCTAGTCTCGTTCTTCGTCCTGGCTACTTTTCGTGCGGAATTTTAGCTATTTTTTATTTTTATTTCAATTGAGCTATTGTTTCGTGTTTCCCCCCAGCTATTTTTGTACCGAATTATAGCTATTTTGGGCGGGGCGGGCTGCAGGCTTCCTTGCCTTCCTTCTCCTAGGGCACAGTTGAGCATGCGCCTAGACGGAGACAAGAAAGTGACATCCGCGCCTGGAAAAAAACCAAAACTAAGCCCGCAATCTCCGCTACCCGCTCGCGGTAAGCCAGCACCCAAGTCCGCTAGTCCAAAGGTCAGAACCGCGACTTCCACTCCAAGAGCAAGGGAGTTTCCATCGACCAGATCGAAGACAACTCCTCAGATTGTCATTTCCCGACCAGTGACGAAAGCGTCGAGCGAGTCTTCTCTATCGATAAAGCCCGAAAATCCCTCTTCTGTCGGCACTGTCGGCACCCCCAACGCCCGCAAGCGCTGCGTTGCTAAATTCATCGCCGTCAGCGATCGCGTAAGCCTTTTTGAAGCAAAGATCACACTTCTGATCAAGCCTCTCCGTCCCTACATACGTTGCAAGTCCGTCTGCAACAGGTGCGAGCCTTATGGGCCAAGGTGGAAAGAGAATCCCAAACTTGCTCTGACCTAATGCTCTGACCTAATGGCCCAAGAAGAATCCCTCAGCACAGTGCCTATTCTCCAGGCCAAATATGACTACTGTTACTCAGTATACAAGTCATGTGCAGCGCAAATTGGCGAAACCATTGACAGAGCAACGCCTTAGGTCGCGCACGCACCCTCTCAGCCGCTAATTTCGTCCGGCTGCCGCTTACCTCCATGCGACACGGAAGTATTCGATGGCGACTACCTCCGATGGCCCACTTTCTGGGACCTATTCACGGCAATTTATGTAAACAACCCCAGGCTGACACCGGTCGAGAAGCTGTTCCATCTTCTCACAAAAGCAAGTGGCAAGCAAAAGACATCGTTTCGAAATCTCCTCTTACGAATGACGGCTTTGCTTCGGCGTGGGAGGCGCTTCGCGATCGGTTCCAAAACAAGCGACTTTTAGTCAACAGCCAGCTCAAGCTCAGTTTTAACTTGAGTTCAATTTCGCAAGGATCTGGTCATGCTCTAAAGGAGCTACAATCCACGATTCAGGGGTGTTTAACAGCGCTAGCGCATTCTCACGTATCCACAGACAACTGGGATTGTCTTTTGGTTTTCCTTTGCGCGAGCAAACTGCCAAAGCAGACCCTTTCCTTATGGGAACAATCCTTAAGTGCCAAATCCGAAATTCCAGCTTTTGAAGAAATGAATGCCTTCCTGAGCGAAAGATATCGGACATTGGAAGCCATCAAAGATATGAAACCGACTCAGGCAGTTCCAAAAAAGCTTCAATCCATCGAGACCAAGGTCAGCACCAAACAGAAAGGGTGTGACTTATGCTCCAAGGAGAACCATCCGGTAAGATTGTGCCTGCGTTTTCTCCAAATGTCTGTTGACGCGCGTTCCGGCTACATAAAAAAGAAGCAGCTATGTCTAAATTGTTTCGCAAGAGGCCATCAGCTACGTGACTGCACGAGCACACTCAGCTGTTTTACCTGTAAGGGCAGGCACCATACGCTGCTGTATCGCAGCCCCCCAAATTCCGAATATGCGAGTTCCTTAACCTCCTCGCCCCCTACCCAGCAGTCTCTGAGACCCTCCAGCAGAAATGCATCGGCAAGCCCTTCAGCAGTGCAAACTTTTTTCGCTTCCGGCACTTCAGCCGTTCTAGTGAGCACAGCGATCGTTGATGTGTGCCATTTGGGGACGAACTACCGAGCACGAGCCTTAATCGACACGGGTTCAGAGGCGACGTTCATTTCAGAACGCCTGTTTAACCTCATAAAGTTGCCATTAAGTAATATCCAGACCCAAGTCTCCGGGCTAAATCATTCTGTCTCCGCGAAGTCCTCGAAGCTGTGTCACTTCGGGATTCGCTCTCCGTCTAAGCCAGGTCTACAATTAGACATCGCGGCGTAGGTCCTTCCACAACTATCGGGCAAACTCCCCCCCTACCCGATCCCTCGGGATTCTTTGAAGGACCTGCCCGCGCTCCGCTGGGCAGATCCTACCATTTTGAAGAGCTCTCAAATTGATGTATTGATCGGGGCTGACATTCTATCGTCCATAATGGTGGATGGCACCCGACAAAATATTTGCGGCTCGCTCCTGGGCCAAGAAACTATTTTTAGGTGGGTGCTAACGGGGCCGATTTCCCAAGGTAATCCGAAACGGGTCGCATCCTTCACGACCCAGGTGCACCAAATAGGCGACCCTGATTTGCTCGACACGCTTCTCAGCAAGTTCTGGGAGGTGGAGGATCTACCAGTCAAGATAGTAAAAGAGTCGGATTCTTATTGCGAAAGGAACTTCCTCCAAACCACAAGAAAAGACGCAAGCGTAAGGTACGTGGTGACGCTCCCGTTCCGTGAACCCGAGAATGCCGGATCCAAATTAGGATATTCGAGGTCCATTGCGTTGGCTCAGTTTCTTAGAAACGGAAATCGTTTAAAAAGAGACTTTTCCCTAAAAGAGCAATATGACAGAGTGATCCAGGAGTACCTGGATCTGGGTCAAATAAAAGAAGTTCCGTCGACTCACAATACTCCGACCTATCATCGTCCTGATCATGCGGTAGTTAAGTCCGAAAGCACCACTACAAAGCTTCGCGTTGTATTTAACGCTTCAAGCCCGTCAGCAAATGGGACCAGTTTAAATGATATCCTTTATGCTGGTCCAGTCCTACAATCCGATATAACGATCCAGATCCTGAAATGGCGTTATTTTCAGTACGTTTTCAGTGCGGACATTACAAAAATGTACCGTCAGATCTGGGTCGATCCAAAGCATACCCCATTTTAAAGAATTCTGTTCCGAAACAAGGAAGGAGATATCCGAGGCATCGAATTGAAAACAGTTCCCTTCGGGGTCAACTGCGCCCCCTTCCTTGCCATTCGAGTACTGCAGCAGCTGGCAGAGGACATCCAAGTGCCATTTCCAAAGGCCAGCCGCATCATCAAGCAGCACATGTACGTTGACGACGTACTGGCAGGGGTGAATTCCGTGAATGAAGCCCAAAGTTCCATTCGAGAGTTGCAAGCAGCTCTAAGTGTCTCCGGGTTTTCGTTGAGAAAGTGGACTTCAAACCACAAAAGCGTCCTTAAAGACGTACCGGCCAAGCAACTCCGTCATAGCGAGTTCCTAGACATCGATGCCGAAAGCACGGCCAAGACGCATGGTATTCGATGGAGGTCAAATTCTGACGAGTTCTATTTCGTACCTCCTGAAATAGTTTTGGAACCCTCCTATACAAAGCGAGAAGTTCCGTCCCAAATCGCTAGGTTGTTCGATCCTGCCGGGTGGCTTGCGCCGTTCATAATCCGTTCCAAAATGTTCATGCAGGAGATATGGTTGCAGAACTTAAGCTGGGACGATAAGCTTCCCACCGAAATGAGTCAGAGGTGGCAATCGTTCTTAGATGAGTTTTCTCATCTCTGGTGGCACGGACCAGAGTGGCTGCAAGGGCCACGAGAGCTATGGCCAGCGCAAAGCGACACTCTTCCAGTGACAGAGCTAGAGCAGCGCGCGGTCAAAGTGCATTTTGTCAAGGGCCCGTCTATCGACTTCCTCGAACGTTATTCCAAATTGGATAAGGCCCTTCGAGTTCTGGCCTATGTTCAACGCTTCGTTAAGCGCTGCCGCAAAGTTTCGTCCTTGCCCAATTCACGACCTACTAGTGAAGAGATCCGAGAGGCAGAAAGAACTCTGACCTCCATTGCGCAGCGCAGAGCATATGGCCAAGACCTGAAGCATCTGACCGAGAAAAGGCCCCTTCCAGTGTCAAGTCCAAGTTCATTGTCAACTCTCGCAGTGAGCGGGCGCCGTTTTTCGTGAGCTCCCGGAAAAATTAAAAAAAGTGGTTGAAATAAATTAAATACAAAGTATATATTCAAAGTATACTATTCTAGTCCAAATAGTGCGAACAGACGCTAACCCATAAAAGAAAAATATATTCTAACTAGTGTTATGAGCAAGATAAGATATTTAATTTAATTAATAAGTGCCACGCGCAATAAGCTCGAATAATGAGCAGCGATAAAAAGAATGAGCGTAGAAGCTCCGTAAGTCCAAGAAACGCCTTACTCTTACTTCTCAACACGCGATATCATCGAAGAAAAGAAGTCAACAAAGAGCAACCCGGCTCTACTGACCGTAGACAGCAAGAGAGCGAGCTCTTGCTCACCCACTTTGCTTACCCCAACTCCCACATCATGGAGCTATCAATGCCAAACCCCACCACTCTTACTTCTCAACACGCGATATCAACGAAGAAAAGAAGTCAACANGAGCGAGCTCTTGCTCACCCACTTTGCTTACCCCAACTCCCACATCATGGAGCTATCAATGCCAAACCCCACCACTCTTACTTCTCAACACGCGATATCATCTAAGAAAAGAAGTCAACAAAGAGCAACCCGGCTCTACTGACCGTAGACAGCAAGAGAGCGAGCTCTTGCTCACCCACTTTGCTTACCCCAACTCCCACATCATGGAGCTATCAATGCATAATCCCACCACCGCCGACTTCTATGGAAGAAGCTCCAACAACTAGCAGTGCTACAATTTCTGCAGTCGCAGCAAAACCACTACCAACAACTAAACAGACTACCAATATTGCGAATTCGGTGCCAACGGCCGCAGTGCAAAATACAATGGCAACAAAAACCGTAAGCTCCAATAAGCAACAGGCGGTTCCAGCTGTACAGACCGGTATGGATCGCTACATCCAGATTAGCTTAGTCCACTTAACACGGTTGGTAATAAACCAAAGATCAACCGTACCAACACAAGCAATGAACAAACTAGAAGTTCCAATGATAACCGATTCGCCATCTTAGCTGAGGAGGAGAACAACCGAGCAGAATTGGGGCAGGTGACCCAAAAGAAACCAAAGCCCCCACCTATATACGTAAGGGAAAAAAGCTCAAACGCCCTGGTCAACAAAATTGTTGCGCTGGTCGGGGACGCAAATTTTCATGTTGTTCCGCTTATAAAAGGGAACATACACTAGACCAAAATCCAAACGAAGTAGGAAGAACACTTTAGAGCAGTGTGTAATTACCTGGTGGAATTAAAAAAGAACTTCTACACATACCAACTAAAAAGCAGCAAGGGACTGCAAGTAGTACTTAAAGGAATTGAGCCCGACATCGCCCCTCCGAGATTCAAGAAGCACTTAAAGCCAAGGGCTTCTGTGCCAAAATGTTAGCAATATAATTAACAGAAACAAAACACCGCAAACACTATTTATGGTCGAGCTTGAACCGGACAGCAAAGCCTTAAAGAAAAATGAGGTGCACCCGATCTACAAGCTGCAGCTGCTACTGCATCGAAGGATCACCGTGGAAGAGCCACACAAACGCAGTGGCCCTGTTCAATGCACAAACTGCCAGGAGTTTGGACATACCCAGACGTACTGTACACTTCGGACAGTCTGAGTAGTCTGCGGGGACTTTCACAACTCCCTTAACTGCCCCGAGAGAAGAGAGAAGACCCCCAAAGCAACTGCGGAGGAAACCATACGGCAAACTACAGAGGCTGTGCGGTCTACAAGGAGCTGAAGAGTCGCATGCGACAAGCGTCAGCTACGCGTCAACAAAATACACAAAATGTGTATTATAACTCCAAAGTACACCAGACGTATTTTTCGCCAAGGCAGCCAGATCATCATTCGGTCCGCTTAATACCACCAAGCGCATCTCCTACGCCGAAGCCCTACGAACAGGTATGGAAAACCCTCTCCAGCCACACCCAGAACACGCTCAGTAGACACCAGGGCAGCCGCAAAGTAATTTGGAAACCATGATGACTATGCAACAAAGTATGATGGAACTTATGTCATTCATGAAAACAACTATGCAAACCCTTGTTCAGAACCAGAATATGGTGACTCAGTTGCTTCTAGCACAACAGTCCAAATAATCAATGTCGAACCTTCGTAACCAGCATCCTAATCAGAGAACGCATCAAGCACCACTTTCACCAAAGGTTTGCAACAAATCACTTGCAAGCCACGTCCATAAAAGTGCAGTCGGGAAACGGTAACCTTTGCATTGCCGCTGTCTACTGCCCACCTCGCTTTACTGTCTCTGAAGGTCAATTCATGGATTTTTACAACACACTGGGGGATCGCTTCATTGCTGCAGGAGACTACAACGCCAAACACACGCACTGGGGATCACGCCTCGTAACTCCGAAGGGAAGGCAATTGTACAATGCACTTATATAATAGAGCAATAAATTGGACTACGTTTCTCCTGATACCCCCACATATTGGCCCACAGACCCCAGAAAGATCCCAGATCTAATCGATTTCGCGGTGACAAAAAATATCCCACGCGATCTAATAAACGCCATTGCCCTACCGGATCTCTCATCTGACCACTCGCCTTTGTTGATAACCCTTCTCCAAAGCCCAGATATTTCGGACCACCCCTACAGGCTGACGTCGCACAACACTAACTGGATGAAATACAGAAAGTATGTGAGTTCCCACATTGAGCTAACTCTTCAACTAAACATTGAAGAGGACATCGACAGCTCTACCGCCGCTCTTGAAGAGGTACTCGTCGCAGCAGCCAAGATCTCAACACCAAAACGGAAGAATGTGGAAATTAAAAAGCTCAAAACCAGCCTGCAAATTGAACAGCTGGTTCTGGAAAAGAGGCGTCTGCGTCGGGCGTGGCCAACCAGCAGACCACCATACTCAAAGCAACACCTTAATGAAGCCACCCGCAAACTAAACAGAGCCCTGAAGCAAGACGGTGAAAGTGAACAACTAAAATACATTGAAAAACTTTCGCCAACTAGTACAAAGCATCCCTTGTGGAGGGCTCTCCCAAACCTAAGCTCCCCGATAAGAAATTTCTTTGGTTGCTGGGCCCGCAGTGACAGAGACAGAGCCGATACATTTGCCTTACATCTTAGGGGCGGCTTCCAGCCGAACCCCTCTGCAAATAATTTTGTCCTTCCGCAAATCGACACAGAAACGGAATCTACGTCATCATTATTTCGGCCGTACGAGATCAAAAAAGTCATAAGGAAGCTAAAACCAAAAAAAGCTCCGGGCGGCGACCATATAACTACAAAAATGATAATGGAACTTCCGTACTTTGCTATTGAGGCCATCTGTAAGCTCTTCAACGGAATCATAAGTCTCGGTTATTACCCAAGTAAATGGAAGAAATCTATTATTATAATGATGGAAAAGATCACGCTATCCCATCATCTTATAGACCAATAAGCTTGCTATCATGCCTTTCCAAATTATTCGAAAAGTGTCTTCTAACGCGGATAATACCATATAAGGGAGCTCACAATATTATCCCACGCATCAATTTGGTTTTAGAGAAAAACACGGAACTATCGAGGAAGTAAACAGAATAAGATCGAAGATTTGAACAGCCTTCGGGCATAAAGAATATTGCAGCGCGATATTCCTCGATTCCTCGAAACTCATGGAATCGTACCTCTACAATAGAGCCTTCGCAGTTTCCGACAACTACACTATCGAAGCTGGAGTCCCACAAGGCAGTGCACTTGGGCCAGCTCTATTCGTCCTTTACACCTCAGATATTCATACGAGTGACCGACTAACAAAATCCACCTTCGCTGACGACACTGCGATCCTCAGCCGCTCCAGATGCCCAGTCCGTGCAACAACCCAACTCGCCAACCACCTTAAGCTAGTCGAGAAGTGGCTTTCTGATTGGCGTCTTAAAATAAACGAACAAAAGTGTAAACACATAGTTAGGTTATAATATAAGATTTGGTACATTTATTGTTAGACTCGAAAACGAGAAGATTAAATAAATAAATGCAAAGTCAAAAAAAAAAAAAAAAGTCCGATGTTGAATTTGTTTCCATTCATTGACCAGCACGGCCTTTTAAGGGCTTACGGGCGCCTCACTGCCTCCAAAGCTCTGCAATATGATGAACGTCATCCGATTATTCTTCCCTACGACTGTAGACTGTCGCGCTTCATCGTCCAATTTACTCACCAGATTGTTCTTCATGGCGGTAGTCAATTGATCGTACGCCTGATCCGATCGAAGTTTTGGATTCCTAAAATCAAGAATCTGGTGAAGGCTGTGGTCAATCCATGTAAGATTTGCACGATTTACAAGAAAAGACTGCAAACACAGCTGATGGGCTATCTCCCGACAGATAGAGTCTCCTTCTCGCGGGCGTTCACCTACACGGGTATCGACTATGCCGGCCCGTTCGAGATTAAAAATTATACGGGGAGAGCGTGTCTCATAACTAAAGTATATGTTTGTGTGTTTGTGTGTTTTTCCACGAAGGCTCCATTTGGAACCCACCTCCGATCTCACTACCGAGAAATTCCCAGCGAACTTTGCTCGTTTTGTAGCGAGGCGCGGTAGTCCTCAGCGGGTCCATTCGGATAATGGTAAGACCTTTGTGGGGGCAGCACTTTTGATTTCCAGGGACTTTCTCCAAGCCGTCAAAGAGTCTGTAACTGATGCATATAGCCATCAGGGACCATCGTCTGGCGGTTCACCTCACCACGGGTTCCACATATGAGGGGTTTGTGGGAAGCGGAGGTGAAAAATTCAAAACCCTTTTCCACAAATCGACGTCCGCCCGCAACTATACGTTTGAGGAGCTGGCGACGCTTCTCGCTAAGATCGAGGCTTGCCTCAATTCTAGACCCCTCTCCCCTATGTCCGAAGATCCCGCAGACTTGCTGGCACTCACACCAGGCCATTTCCTTATTGGAGGGCCGTTGCTTTCCACGGCTGAGCCCGAGATAAAGGGCGAAGCCAAGTCGATAATAAATCGATGGTAACACCTCAAGGCACAACATCAGCAGTTTAGTGCACGGTGGAAAGAGGAGTATTTTAAAGAACTCCATAAACGAAATAAATGGCAATTTCCGACCAGGAACTTCCAAGTCGACGATATGGTAGTCGTCAAGGAGGACAATCTACCATCGAACGAATGGCGGCTCGGCAGAATCATTTCTGCCTTTCCAGGAGCCGACGACCGCATTCGAGTCCTTGAGATCCGTACGTCTCGCGGCACCATAAAACGCCCTGTCCACAAGGTTATTCTCCTACCTGTGGAGAACAAAGAGTCCTCCGTTCCTAGCGATTAGGGCACTTTCCCCATTCCGGGGTCCAAAGAATAGTCTGCCTATACTAATCCCTGCTTTTTGTTTCTTTTATAGGCAGACACAAGTTTCTCCGAAAATGGCTCCTCGTCCTCGTGCCACCCAGCCGTTGGAGAGCAGACGTTCTCGAGGTATGAAGTCCTACCGCTGCCGGGTCTTCCCAGGAATCCATCCTCTTCGGAAGTGCAAGAGGTTCCATAAACTGAGCGCTGAAAACCGCCTTCGGGCAGTGCTTATTAATAAGTACTGCTCGAACTGTTTCGCCCATCAGCACTCAGGAAGAGACTGCCGCAGCCAAGAAGGATGCAAAAAGTATGGAGGTGACCAACACACCTTACTGCACATGCACAAAGTCCGTCCCGCTCCGACCCCGGCATCGCTTCCACGTCCGAAGCGCAGAGAGCGCCATCCCGCTGCACCTCGTCCAACCAGGATAAAAATTTCCCGGTCTCCGTCGCCAGGCCCAGTCGCCAACGATCGCCGTCGCCCAAAGGTCTCTGTCGCGTCCCGGTCAGTTGCAACAGGGCAGCAGAAGAGGGCAGTGCACATCCTGCCGACAGCCATCATAGTACTGGACACGGGCTCGAAGACCTTCGGGGCCGGCGCCATAATCGTTCCATTCATGCCGGTGAGCAGCATTGATCGGTCGTTGGCGTCTGCGTTCCGGCTGCCCATCACCCGGCTGGGAGACCACGAGGTTTGTTCGGTGACAATCCGGTCCCGAACAACCTCCTTCCAACTCGATGTCATCCTGCCTACTGACACCTATCCGGCCTCTGAGCGACGCCGCAAGGGCCAAATTCAACGATGTTCGTCTCGCGGACGAACGCTTCCACCGGCCGGCAACCATCTCCCTCGTGTTGGGATCAGACGTGTACGCAAAGCTGATCCAACCGGGGTTCCTAAAACTTGAGGATGGGTTGCCCGTCGCGCAAAGCACGGTGTTCGGATGGACCGTTTCTGGAGCATGTACGGAATGAGGAGGCCAACGCAAGGGGGGGGAGAATGTTCACGCCAGATGGGCGCGAACAGCGGAGCGGCAGTGTAAGCGGCCAGCGCTTCTTCTCAAAGATTTCGCCTTCGCTCGCAAGCACCGCCTCCCGCTCTCTCCTTCTCTCTTCTCGCTCTCCCTCCTTCCAGCCGGCAAGGGATTCACCACTCCGTGGTCCCGCGGCTTTTCTTATGTTAGATTTAAGTTAGTCTTTAATTTGAAGTGTGCAAATAAAGTGTCTTGAAATTCCCCCGCCGTCTTCTTCTTTTTGGAAGCAACACCAACAGCAACACCAACCACTCCTTCGACCACAGCGACCCAATCAACCCCCGACGAAATCAGGCACTATATCTTGGCCAACTCCGCCCACTCCAGTTCAACTGGTTTATAATAATAATAATAATAGTAAAGAGGTTCGTGCACTGCGACCACTTGGATCTATTGAGCCCTCGTCCTAGTGTCTGAGCTATAGCTCCTCGAGCAGTCCGATCGTTCGCAAGAATGCGATGATGTCGCCTGGTCGAAGAGCCCTCATTTCCTGTGTGGTGAGTGTATGGCTCCCCAACCGACTGATAGCTGGGCACTCCTCAAGCAGGTGTTCCGGAGTCTCGTCTTCTTCCAGACAAAGTCTGCAAAGACTGTCCTCCCCTATCTTGAGATTATGCAGATGCTTGCGCAATCTGTGACTATTCGGAGAGATCCTTTGCTCAACTCCAAGGAATCTTTGTGATCCTATTGCTGTTGTAGCTTCCTAGCGCATTTACTCTGCCTAGCCCCTTTCGACGACCGCCAGAAGTCATCGCAGGCAGTCATGAGATCCACACGACTACATTGGCTGACGACTCCTGGGCCGAGTCCGCAGAAGGGCTCTGGTCCATAGAAAGGCGTACTCGACCCATTTCTAGCCATGATGTCGGCCACTTCATAGCCGGGGATCCCCGCATGCCCTCGTATCCAGTATAAGGTTACTTTATTGTTTACATCCAACTCATTGAGTGTCCCTATACATTGCCATACTAGCCTGAAGACAATCCTATGTGCACTGAGTGCTCTGATTGCTGCCTGACTATCCGAGAAAATGGCTATGTCTCTCCG
>VNJU01009978.1:0-10486 GCA_008042675.1 Drosophila seguyi | reverse complement strand
AAAACAAGCCATCAATACAGGAAAAATACATGCCCACCATACAATTTAGTGCTGCGCAGCGACTGTGCTTGTATCAGAATTTGCACGAAACCGCGCGTTTTTTACGCTGAGTTGAAAGTATCTTTTGCTATGGAAATTCGGGGTGGCAGTTCGGGGCAGCCGATCTTTTTTAAATATGATAAAGGACATATTCAAGAACAACACCTCATACGCAAAACCCAGCAACTACCATCCCCTTATTTTATACATTCCATCAAAGTTGAAAAATAGGTGAAAAATAGTACTTCGGTAAAACAGGTATGCCTGAAGGTGCAAAAGATATTATAAATTTATTCTACCTTCGTTTTACTGAGATTCGATTACCCTTTCGATAGAGACCATAACCAAGCCGGTCGGTTACATATTTTACCTAAAAAACGACCGCAAAGTCTGCATTTTGCTAAAAAACGACCTGCTTTTTGTGCAACCCAAAAAAGGTTCAACTTTGAACACGTGTAACTTCTTAAATATTTAACCGATTTGAATGATTTAATTTATTCAGCCCTTTTGAACTATTACCTGTCGAATGCAATAACAATTTGTACGATCCGTTGTCATGAAAAATTTGAATTTAGTATAGTATCTCTATCTTTTGAGCCATAGTGAGACGTCTAGGGAACAAACTCTCTCCACTGTGTTCGGAAGCAAAAGTCGAAGCAGACCTGGGGACCACGGTACTAATAATGGGGAGGGTGGTCCACAAGGACAATCTACGATAATCATTTTCGTGAGATTTCTGACCCTTTCTTACATTTTTATATTTCTTTAGGTTACGAAACTACATCTTGTTCATTATACTTATGACTGCTAGAACGGACGCAACGGTAAAACTTAAGGACAACACAAACGCGGACTACATCCCGATAGAAGACAATGAAATTGTCATCAGGGAATCGTAGGACTACATCCAACACTCGACGAATATGACGACCTACGACGAATACGCCAACCAGACGGAAACAATAACAAAGACATTTACGGACGACCACAGGACACCGGTAATAATGACAGACCTCACTCACATTCGCAAATTAGTAGCCACATTAAGATTTCACCATAGGGCTGCTAGGAGTATTAATCTAATCGGGACGGCTCTCAAAGTTATTGCTGGGACTCCCGACTTTAACGATTGGGAACAAATAAAGTTCAACCAAGAGTAACTAATTAGAACCGAAGAGGGACAATCAGAATTAAATTTCAAATTCCAGAAACAGCTCAATGAACTCGCAACCGCGATGAACCAAATGTAAGTCCAGCGATTTTGGACAACTCCGATATTGGCGAATTTAAGGACAGACAGCTTATTAACGTTAGCGTAATAGAACTATTAGAAGTATCTAGTATAAGTGTTTTTCAAAATTTTGAAATCCTACATTTCCTAATACAATTCCCTAGTCCTAAGATTGTATGTAAGAAGATAACGGTGTTCCCAGTCCAACAGCGGAACAGGATCCTAAACTTTGGGGACGAAAACCTAGTGGCTGATTGCCAGACACGTAACCTCAACATCGGTCACTGCAGGACGACAGTCGGCGCCACATTCTGCACTTTGTTCTACGCTCCCGGGTCACCTGGACCCAGTAACCATCGTAGACCACGGTACCCTTATAGTAAACGACGCCAACATAACAATAACCGATGACCAAGGGCGAGAACAGAAGGTATCCGGGACTTACCTGGTAGCCTACTCTGACAAGGTGGCCCTCAACGGAACTTGGTTCATTAACCAGTCCAGCAAAAAACCCCCTTTATCGGCCACCGCCACCGTTAACATCACGGCTTACCTGAGCCGACTGAGCCTACCACTTCTTCATGAGCCTGAAGAACTTTCACCACATCGGGGCCCTTAAGGAAAAACTTACCGTAGGGTCCCTCCTCAGCAACTCATTCGCCATACTTGCCGCCTTCCTCCTATGCTTAACCGTTTGGCTCGGGTACCAATACCTGAGGACCAGAAGCTATGTCACAAATGGAGATAACACCGACAAGGAGCAAGTGGGTCCCCGGGACGGCGATCTCATTAAGGAGGGAGGAGTTAACACCAGCAGTTCTCATGAATTGAAACTGCCGAGTTGCAGGCCATATCCGGTGTGTTGCACGAGCAACACGGTACCGCTGATCGCGCACTCCAAGGGCAATTGCCCGGAGTCCGCCCGGAACACTCGCGGAGCGAGTGACCGACCTAAATAGAAGTGCTGACCAGGCCCTTTGGCGGCAGCTCTGCGGCGGACCGGAGACTTCGAGCTGCGGCTGGATCGTACCATTAGTTTAGTAATTAATCGTACTCCGAGGCTTACGCTTTGTAACATTGTAAACATTTATAAGACCCTCGCCCTAACGGGAGAGTGGTAATAAAATATAATTAAAACCAAACCAAAATCATATAACTTATACAGCCTTTTAAAAAAAAATAAATAAAAACATGAAAGGAAGCTAACTTTGGCGTGCCGAAGTTTAAATACCCTTGCAGTACGTAGAAGAAGACGAAGAAAAATGTTCGGACTTTTTCGCTTGATCGGGTACTGACATAAAACAAATGTTGCCAGCAAAGAATGTTGCTGGCGAAAAATGTTGCAAGCAACATAGCAAAACAGATATATATATATATATATATGATACAGTGGCCCGATTTTGATAAAATTAAGACCGAAAATCTGGAAAAATACACAATGGCCATGTCTCAAATTTCATGAAAATATGTGGAAAATTGGCTTAGTTAGATTTTTTTCTTAAATTTTTCCGATCGGTCCTATGGCAGCTTTATGATATAGTAGTCCAATTTTAATAAAATTAAAACCTAAATTGTAGAATAATCTAACATGGCTTTGTCTTAAACTTTATGAAAATATGTGTAAAATTCGCTAAGCTAAATTTTGTTTCTCAATTTTTTTCCGATCGTTCCTATGGCAGCTAATGATATTGCTTACAGTATTATATTGCTTTCAAAATAAATGAATTGATATATAAATATTCCTATTTTAGCTATTTGGTATAGTAGTCCGATTTTTATAACGTTTAAACCAAAATTCTAGAACAATATAAAATGACCATGTCTCAAATTTTATGAAAATATGTGTAAAATTGGTTAAGTTAAATTTTTTCCTCAAAATTTTACGATCCTATGGCAGCTATATGACATAGTCGCCCGATCCGGCCCGTTCAAACTTATATAGTAGTGAGAGCATATGAAAGACTATGTTCAAAGTTTCATTCAGATAGCTTTAAAACTGAGGGACTAGTTTGCGTAGAAACGGACGGACAGACGGACAGACGGACAGACGGACAGACGGACAGCTACCATAGGAATATACCGTCCACATAAAAAAAAAAACAAAAAAAAAACAAAGCGGAATGTGGATGGTATGTACGATCGCGGGAAGAGTACATCCATTTACACCAAGGCTGGAACGGAGCTCTGGGCCTTGAAGTCGGTTCTCGACCTGTAATAGAGAGAGAGAGAGAGAAATAAAGTGGAAAAGGTAACCGGCAGAACAAAGCCCATATATAATGCCAGGTGACCGTCTTGTGGGTGATTCGAAGGTAGCAACCGGACGAACTGCTGTCCGCGACTCCGATATTAACGGCCGGGTAAATCATTTTCGCGAGAAGACTCCTGAGCTTGGTCGGAGTTCTGGAGGTGAAAGCTCCAGGTAAATCGCAGTGATTTTTTTTAGGAAATTTCCTAAGGGAAACCCTGATCCGGAGATTGACGTGGAGAATAAGACCGAAACAGGAAAATACCAGGCAGCCTGAAGAAGAGGAAAAATGTGAGTCCGTCCTCATCGTCGTCTTTGTTGCATTTTTGCAGGGCGATTTCCAGGGCGATGAAATCTTCTAATTAGAAAACGAAAATTTGCTAATTAACATAAGTTTGTTAAATATGGATAAATAAGTAATGATTATAATGACGATGAATTGCTCGAATTTATTACTTGGGGGGAGGGAAATATGAGCGGATGAGCCGAAAGCCAAGAGAAAGCCACCGAAGACATGCCAGGGAGATCCTTAAAGCGGGCACGGATCCGGACCTCAGGTAGGGTGGGTGCGTCCCAGGGGTCAATACCAGCAAAGACCTGAACCTGCGTCATTGAGTCTGTTGTTAATCGTTCAATTGTAGGTTTTGTTGATGTTTCGTTTTGTTTGTGGATTCCATGTCGATTGGAATTTATGGTGCGACCTGTGGGCATCAGGGGAAAAATTCTCCCTGGAGATGACTGGCTAGCCGGCCTTGCCCCACCGAAAAGCAGGCCGTAACACATGAATATATTTAATAATAATTAAAAAAATGAAATATATAATGATTAAAATTAATAATATTAAAGAAAGTAATATCTTAGTATTATTTATTTGAATGAAAAGATTTACAGTTTTAATATTATCTAACGAGAGTTCTGAATTATTTGACAAAATGTACTCGAATATTTCATAATTTGTAAAATGGTTTCCAGCTATAAAGTCAAGAATTTAGTTTTCTATATTTGTATATGAAATGTTGTTAATGGTGGTTGTACCATTAAATGTTATAAAGGAAGATCAATTTTTATGGGAGTTGTTAACAATATTGTTACCATTTATAAAAATGGCATTGTCTTGGATGATATCTATTTTTGTATTTTTATACCCTTGCAGGGTATTATAATTTTAGTCAGAAGTTTTCAACGCAGTGAAGGAGACATTTCCGACCCTATAAAGTATAAATATTCTTCATCAGCAGCAACAGCCGAGTCGATCTAGCCATGCCCGTCTGTCCGTCTGTCCGTCTCTCCGTCTCTGCGTCCGTGTGTCCGTTTCTACACAAACTAGTCCCTCAGTATAGAAGCTGAATGAATGAAACTTTGCAGACAGTCTTCTATATGCTCTCACTACTATATAAGTCGGAACCGTCCGGATCGGACGACTACATCATATAGCTGCCATAGGAAGTATTGGTAAATTTTAATGAAAACATGAAAGGAAGCTAACTTCGGAATGCCGAAGTTTAAATACCCTTGCAGTAATTAGACGAAGAAGAAGAAAAATGTTCTGACTTTTTCGCTTTCTCGGGTACTGTCATAAAATAAATGTTGCCAGTGCAGAATGTTGCTGGCGAAAAATGTTGCAAGCAACAAAGCCAAACAGATATACATATATATTCCTATGGCAGCTATATGATATAAAGGTCCGATTTTGATAAAATTAGAACCGAAATTCTGGAATAATACAAATGGCCATGTCTCAAACTTTATGAAAATATGTGGAAAATTGGCTTAGTTAGATTTTTTTTCTCAAAATGTTCTGATCGGTCCTATGGCATCTATATGATATAGTTGTCCGATTTTTATCAAATTAAAACCGAAATTCAAGAATAATACAAAAGGCCCAAATCTCAAATTTTATGCAAATATCTTACAAATTGGTTAAGTTATAATGTTTTTTATTAAAATTTACCGATCGTTCCTATGGGAGTTATATGATATAGTCGTCCGATCCGGCCGGTTCCGACTTATATAGTAGTGAGAGCATATAGAAGACTGTCTGCAAAGACCTGTTGCTCTTGGAGATCAGCTCTGTAGTCCGCCTCCTGTTATATTCAGGCCAGCATAGTTTCGATCTTCTGTGTTCCGCCTTCTTCGACCATTCCTTGCTGGCTAGTAGTTTGAAGTGGTCGTGAATTTCGGCCTTAACCGTGTTTAGGGATGGATGAATTTTCGTTGTCAGTGAGATTTCTTCTGACCCTTTCCTGGCCAGCTCGTCGCCTTTTTCGTTGCCGAGGATGTCGTTATGTCCGGGGACCCAGGCTATCTGTACCCTGTTGTGTTCCGCAAATTTGTTAAGTGCCTCCCTACATTTGGCCACTAGTGTTGATGTAGTCCTTGCTGTTGCGAGAGATTTGAGGGCCGCTTGGCTATCTGAGTACCATATATCCTTACCTTGGTATTCGGAGGTCTCGGCCCAATGAAAGTCCAGCTGCTTTCAATATCCCGAGGACCTCCGCCTGAAATACTGTGTAGAGATTATAGATACTTCATCTGACTCGGCCACCATACTAGTGCTCCGCATGTGAGTATGGGTATTACAACCGCTGTGTAGAGCCATATTATTGTCTTGGGGTTGATGCCCCAGTTTTTCACGAGCATCTTCCTACAGGAGTAGAATGTAATGCTTGCTTTCTTAATTCTTTCGTTGATGTTTTGCTTCCATGATAGCTTCGTATCTAGTATCACTCCCATATACTTTGCGTGTTGTGATAGCTCTAGCTCTGTACCATCTGTATCTTTAGTTTAATGACTCTGGAGATCTTTGTTTTCTTTGTGAAAAACATAAGTTGCGTTTTACTTGGGCTTATGCCAAACCCACAGGATTTTGCCTATTGGTTGAGTTTATTTCAGCGACCTTGTCATTAGTTCGCTGATGACATCTGGAAATTGTCCTGAAGTGAGTAACTACGTCATCTTTAACTCCTTCACTATTGAGTTCTCTCAATATGTCGTCCATGTTAATCAGCCACAGCAGCGTAGACAGAAGTCCTCCCTGAGGTGTGCCCCTCTTCACATACCTCGTGTGATGAGTACCACTCAGTTCGGCTGTTATCCTCTTGCTCGTTAGCATTGAGCCGATCCATTCGCTGATGCCTTCTTCAACTCCAATCCTGTTGAGGGAGCTCAGGATTGATTCTGATTTTACGTTATTGAAGGCGCCTTCGATGTCTAGGAAGGTGGCCAACGTGTAGTTTTTATATACCAGTGCCTTTTCTATGTATCCCACTACTTCGTGTAGTGCTGTCTCCGTGGATCTACCTTTCCTATATGCATGCTGCACTTCGGCAAGGTTTTTCTCCGTTGTTCCTCTGATATGGATATCTAGTATCCGTTCCAGCGTTTTCATCAGGAATGAGGTCAGGCTGATCGGCCTGAAGTCCTTGGCTTGGATGTGTCCTCTTCTTCCTGGTTTTGGTATGAAGACTACTTTTGCTTCCTTCCACGAAAGTGGTATGTGTGCTATTGTAATGCATACTTGGAAGATTGCTTGCAGCCATTTGCCAATGCATGCTTTTGTTGTCTGCAGCATTGCTGGTATGATTCCGTCCGGTCCCGGACATTTGTACTTGTCGAAAGTGGCTATCGCCTATTGGATTCTTTCCATGGTGACGATCTTTTCGACTCTTAGCTGGTGTTCCCCCATTTGGCTTTCCACGGTTCTCGTTTCTTCTTTCTGGTTACCTGGGAAGTGTGTGTCTAGCAGGATTTCCAGTGTCTCTTCTGCTGACGAACTTCCTGTGCCTTCAGACCTGTTTATAAGCATTTGCTCTGTATGCCACTTGGATAGTATTTTGCTCAATCTAGTCGTATCTTTGAATCCTTCCAGTGATTCGCAATTGCTCCATGAGTCTTTCTTGGCTGCGTTTATCGCTTTTTTGTATTCCTTGTGTATATCCCTATACGGCTGCCAGTTTTTGGTTCCGTAACTTGTATTAAAGGCCTCCCTTGCCTTTTTTCAGAGCTCGTTTAGCTCTTTGTTCCACCATTGTGGGTATGTCTTCTTTTAGTACGTAAGTCTGCATGACTTTTCGTACGCGTTGTTGAGAATATTCGTGAAGTCCTCGACTTCCTTGTCTATTCCTTCCGGGGTGAGTCGTACCTTGACTCTCCTGTTCTTCACCTTTGACTGTTCAATCTCTCCATATTTGTTCCAGACTGTGTTGCGGGGACTGCGCTTCGGTGCCGTCTCGCCGGTCGGCATCGAAATATCAAAGAATATATATCAATGGTATGAAAAAGAAGTTTTTGTCGAAACCCTCAATTTTCCTACCTTATATTTACTATTATCCACTTGGAGCGTTATATCTAGGACCTCTTCCCATCCTTGAAATTCTTCCGTACTCGGGAAAATGAAGGTGGGCGTTTCTCCTCTGTTACATATATTGACGTCACGACAAATAATATGTTCGAAAAGAGACTCACCCCTCTAATTTGTTTCCTTACTTCCCCATAGTGTGTGCCTGGCTTTGGCATCGCACCCGAGGATAAGCATCGTCTTAGACTTAGGACTGTACAATCCGCTGCTTCAAGCCTGGCCACTGCTAGGCCTGAGTTTCTAAGATTGGGATGTAGAAGAGCGTTGAGGTTGTTTTTAATGATAACACCCGCCCTCGTCCTACCTGTCGAGTTTGTGTATAGAGTTGTATATTCTTTTATTTCCATGCCAGAGATTTGGCCGTCCCTGGTCCATGGCTCTTGTAGCAGGCCGATGTCGATGACCTCCTTTCGGACTGCAAGATTTGCTGAAGTTTACGCTTCAGGTTAATCGGCACGACGGTCGGCATCATTGCGATGTGGTGTTGGGGGTGTGGTCGTCGATAACCAAGTCGTCGATCAGCTGCTTGGTATCGTCGACTTCGTCTTCGAGATTATCATCAGGCACGGTTAGGAAGACCTTTATCTTTGCCTTCTTGATGGCGTACCGAACCTTGTACTCTGTCTTTTCTAATTGTGGAAGGTATTGCTTGTTCATGAGGAACAAGTGCGCCTGGCTTGTCCTCATTTCTCGCTCTGCCTTCAGGATGGCCCAGTCTGCCATGGCGACATCTTGGTTTAGGGCTCTTAGAGTTTTGATCACCCTGTCGTGGCTCGGAGTCCCTTAGGCAACCAGATACGAGCTCTGGGCCTTCTCGGGATATCCGTGGCTTGGACGAGCTTTAGGCTAAGCCCTTTCCATGCGCTGCTAATCTTAGCAACGCTATCCACCAGGAAGTCCTTTAAAGACTCGTCGTCGCATCTGATCACCCGGTGCCCTCGAACCATGTCTGTGGAGTCAAATAGTGGTGTCGGACCATCTGGCTTAGCTAGTATTTTGTCTCATACCATCTCAGACAATCTGGTCTCTAACTCATCCCATTTCTCCGACAGCAGGAGCCCATCGTCGTTGAGCTCGTCCACCAGTGCCATGGCTAGACTGTCTTTAGCCACCTCGCTGAATTTCTTCGCCGGCTTGACAAAGGATGTTGCTCAGGCGACTCCCTTGGCAGCCGTTGCCTTTTATGGAGCGCTCTCACTGACTTCTTGTAAGCGGTTGCGCTTTGATTCCGGGTGCTCACTTTGTTCGAAGTCCTCGATCACTGCCTGAAATCGGGCTTTGTCTTCGGCGTCTCGCTGGTCAGCTTTGCCCTCCTTCTCATTCTTTGCTATCTTTGCCGTAATGAAGCGAGTATTATTGCCATGCGCTTTCTTCTGCTGCTGGGAAATCGACTTTGGCATGTCGTTTCCCCCCGCCTTGGTGGTTCTTTTACTCTGTTGTGTTGTCGTTTGGGGAGTGCTCGACTTAGCAGTCCCCACCGAACTCGACGGAGTTAGTGTATCATCATCAGAGCGAAGTAACTCATCTTCGTCGATTTCGGAGATGTTTTGGGGTTTTACCTCCCCCATGAGGTCCAAATCGGATTGTTTTTGGAAATCCATATTCATAAATGCCCGCGTTGCTCCGCGAGGCGAGCGCGGCGGGCCCGACGGGTTTGAGTTTTTGAAAAGGGTCCACCGTGGCTTCGCCCCTAAGCCACGGCAAGGCTTGTTCTGACCCAAGGTTGCCCGGCCCTGGAAAGGCTCTGTTCTAACACAGCTGGATTAACCCCTTAGCTCCGAACCGAAATTCAGAGGGCACGGGTCGCTTTACACACCTGACTTGGCGGGAGGTCGCTTTAAGACTTACCCAGGTCTCGGAGATGTAGGATGGGGGTTTCACGCATTAGCCGTACCGTAGTACGTTTCCAGGAGGTACCGCGCGGAGGACCCTCTCCGAGGAGATGGTGGTGTCCATCAGATTGATATTCACCTTGATACACCAGTAGAGCCAAGAAATATACATCAGAGAATACTTTGCCGATCTTGCCTTGGTCTGGTGCACCCTTAACACCCATTTTTAATATACTCTATTTTAATATACTCTTTAAGTTTTATACATCAATTTGGCCAGAAATATAGTTTACAAATTTGTTTGTAATTTTCATCTAGTCGCCTATGAGCTCTTAAGTGTACCTTCTTTTATTGTGGCCCTATCTTCTGCGCATTCCACGTCTTGTAAAAATATTCTTGTAAAAATAAATTTGTTAGAAAAGATATTCTTCAAAGGCAATTGAATATGGAACAGATCTTCTATTGTACAATGTATTCCAACTGTTATGTTTGAAGGAAGATATTCCTTTAATATAGAAATTAAGTTTTCTGGTGTGTCGTATTCTGTATTGTACCGTTAACCTCCCAGTGGTTATCAACAGTTGTTGCTTAAAATGGTTAAGTGGCTTGTAAGTTTCCTGAATTGCGTTTTCAAAACTACTTTCAGCAGAATGCTGAGTATTTTGGCCTGAGCTTTATTCATCTCATTGATCATTATTACTCTCAGTAATATTATTCAACTTTATTCTTGATAAAGCATCGGCTACAACATTTGTTGTTCCTGGCTTGTAGATTATTTTAGG
>VNJU01009973.1:0-124369 GCA_008042675.1 Drosophila seguyi | reverse complement strand
AGCGGAAGCAGAAACTACGACAACTTCAGAGGATCCAGAGACAACTACGCCGATTCCTGATGAAACTACTACAGCCTCACAGGAGTCCTCGACTGCTCCGCCGGAGACAACGACGATAGAGGACTCTACGACAGCGGAAGCAGAAACTACGACAACTTCAGAGGATCCAGAGACAACTACGCCGATTCCTGATGAAACTACTACAGCCTCACAGGATTCCTCGCCTGCTCCGCCAGAAACAACGACGAAAGAGGACTCTACGACAGAGGAAGCAGAAACTACGACAACTTCAGAGGATCCAGAGACAACTACGGTGATTCCTGATGAAACTACTACATCCTCACAGGATTCCTCGCCTGCTCCGCCAGAAACAACGACGATAGAGGACTCTACGACAGCGGAAGCAGAAACTACGACAACTTCAGAGGATCCAGAGACAACTACGGCGATTCCAGATGAGACTACTACAGCCTCACAGGATTCCTCGACTGCTCCGCCAGAGACAACGACGATAGAGGATTCTACGACAGCTGAAGCGGAAACTACGACAGCTACAGAGGATCCAAGAACAACGACTGCGGTTCCAGATGAAACTACCACATCCTCACAAGATTCCTCGACTGCTCCGCCAGAGACAACGACGATAGAGGATTCTTCGACAGCTGAGGCAAAAACTACGACAACCTCAGAGGATCCAGAGACAACTACGGCGATTTCAGATGAAACTACTACAGCCTCACAAGATTCATCGACAGAACCGTCAAAGACAACTGCGTCGTACAGTTCCGTACCTTCAGAAAGTACCACAACAGAGATGTCCCCAACTGTCCCAGAGAGTAGTACAACAGCTGGTCAGGATTCAACTACCCAAAGTCAGGATACTACACCAATTACAGAGGAAAGCAGTACAAATGGAAACGATATAACAACAGTACCAGAGACATCGACATCTGCGCTGCCGGAGAGTAGCACTGAAGCGTCATCGTCGTCGGAATGGAATCCAACTCCATCAGTTTCGACAAGTACAGCGTCCACCGAGTCTTCCTCTTCTGAAACGACTGAATCAACTTCATCGTCTTCCACTTCTGAAACGACTGAATCAACTTCGTCGTCTGCAAGCACGGCTTCTACGTTGCCACCGCTCTCGTGTAATAGCGGATATCCATATCTGCCCCATCCAACTAATTGCCACAAATTCATTCAGTGTGGAAATGGAATTGAATATAACTTTGAGTGTTCAGGCAATCTGTACTGGGACTACAAGGCGTACCGTTGCACTGACGACTCATCCGTTTGCTACAATAAGGAGGAAACGGAGAATCCAGAGGAAAAGGTGTGCAGTCCCGGAGTAGACTTTGTGGCTCACCCAACGGACTGCACAAAATACATTCAGTGCAGCAATGGCGTGGCATTTGAACAAAAATGTCCGGCTCAACTGTTTTGGAATCCGGATATCAAATCCTGTGATTGGTCAAACAAGTACTGCAACTATGAGCGAGCAAGTGAATCGGTTTCCTGTGCAGCAGGAACCCTTTTCGATGCTGTTCCTGGTGACTGCTCCAAATACATCAAGTGTTTCGGCTCGAGGGGAGTCCTAATGAGCTGTAATTCCGGACTTTACTGGAATCCCATCAAGGCAATATGCGAAAAGTCCAAACGATTCTGTCAATAAATGAAGGTAATTAAGATACATTTGAACTTTATTTTATTTATAATAATTAAATGAATAGTTTTTGCCTTACAGAATCCATGCAGACTTGACATATTTGATGCTGGCGATGAGAACCCAATCAGTCCAGAGAACCTTGTATTGTATTTGTATTACTTTTACAATTTTTCTCAATTAATAAAGCTATGGAAATTTAAAAACAACACCAAGAAGTAAAACGTTCCCATTTCAATTAGACTTTTAAAGATGTTCTAAATAGATTTGCTTTTTGGCTGCAGGCAAATTTATTTCAATATGCATAAGCACATTGAACAGTAATATATACCCATTTAGCACAGAAATTAAAAAGGTATATCCAACATACATACATCTGGTGGGACCCCCTTTATTTTATACCTAAATTATGTTTCAATAACATTCTTAACATTGCAAATTATAAATTTAATTTGCTTGCGAAATTATAACCAATAGATGCTTTAAGAAAACGGTATCCGTATTGTCGAAAGCTTGGACTCGAAAAATTCCTACGCACATTTTCATGATCTTATCAAACTAGGCTTTAATTAAAAATATAACTAGCCTTGAAACATACCCCATACAGCCAGTCGTGTTGGGCCTTTAAAAAATTAAAAATTTAATGCTTGACTTCAATTCAAACACATGGCCTGTTAGAAGCTTTCCGAGATAAGAAAATAACCGGACTCAACATTGGATGGGGGCTTAAAAAGGCTGATCTATATATAGATATGACGATGGACTGTCTAACCACAAGCCCAAGCGAAATTTTTGAGTTTCAAAGGTTATCAAGGCAAATCACTTCCGTTGGAATCAAAATAAAGCCTCTCGCCAATAAAAAATAGATTCCTTGGGAACTGGAAACAAAAAAAAGAAAACGCTCACGCAAGGCACCAAAGGGACACACTTGAAAATGTATCTTAAAGATATATACAATTGCGTATCTTTATATGCTAATAAATGCCAGCGCACATTTCCTTAAAATGGGTCAAAAGTCTCCCCCATCCGTTGGCGAAGACGATGATGTTGTAATGCCCACAGAAACACATTCGCCGGCGGGAAGGGGCATCGCTTCCCCGTCCATTGCCAGGCGACCAAGTGATCGATTGACACGATCAAAGCGCTGATACGTAATGGAATAGACACTCGAATGAATGGGCACTGGCGACGAGCTCCAAGTTGAGGAGCTCGTAGCTTGGAGCCCCCAGCTCGCAGCTCTAAGTGCCCTGGTCCGTCTCTGTGGGGTGGGCTCTGTGAGTGTGCGATAAGACAGATACCAGCACACTGAGGCTTGTGTTGTGGGTCCTACATAAATATTCATGCTGCTGCCGCTGGCTAAATGCAAATGTATTGGAAATTGCTCGCCTTCAATGAATTTGAGTTCTACTCAAGCTCTAGAGTTTTGATGCTCGGATGGGCCAGCGTTATTCGCAATCCAGCAGTTGTCGCGATCGGAAGCAAATCGGAAAAAACTCCCTTGGAATCCTAACACCCACAAGTAGGCGAAGAAGTAGGTGTCTTTGAAATCTGAGCAAGGATACAGCGAGCTGAATGCAGTCGAAAATAGTGGATAAAGGATCAAAGAAAAATAAACTTTAATATCTTGAAAATCAGTGGACTAAAAAAGAGAAAGAAAAACAAGTCTTTGGCTTGTATCCTTTGGGATACTCTTGTGTTGTGCAAAAGGACATATTACAAAATATGTATTCAGTGTGTGCAAAATACATAATAATATTTATTTAAAAGCCAAACAGAGCTCACTCGGGGAAAAACTAATTAATGAATGGAAAAATTTCTAAAGACAATAGTACAAAAACCAACATAAATAATATAAATCGATGGATTACGGAACTACAAATCACAGAACGGATTTTTCAATGTGTCAGGATAATCCAAATGTTAACTTTAAGCAATTAAACCCAAAAAGAAAAGAAAAAACAGTACAAAATTAGCTTGAATGATTACATCATCTCTTAGGCTCAAAATGAACTTAAGATTTTGTATTTTTTTGGCATTTAGCAGAATCGTGTGTTCCCATTTAAAAAAGTTGAAAAAAGTGATAACCCCTGAAAGTGACAGACAGACAGACCACGATGAGCAAAGGAGTGTAAGCTAATAAAATGCGTTGATAATACAATTCTATTCCATTTCACAGTTTGCTGGTTGTGTCGAGACAACGTCGTCGCATTTCAATTGGATTCAGAATTTGATTTATTGAAATGTTGCCCTTTCGCTGGGGCCTGCTGCTTGGCGTTGTGCTCCTCGTGACATGCGCAAATGGAGCTGCCATCGTAAGTGTCAAAATTGTTAATGAATCCGGGGGAGTCTGTGGATGTGTGTACATGTCTGAGTGGAACTGGGGTAGTTCAATGCAAATGAACTCGGTTCGAATAGAAGGCGATAAGACCTAATTTGACCAAGGTCAGTTACGGAAACAGCCCAGAAATTGGGGGCACACACAGACAACGTTACTAAATGTTTCGTGATAAAGCTGACATTAGCATTGAACTTAAATCGGTTTATTAATCACAGGAAAAGTCACAAGCAACCGAAGACGAGGAGGCTTCTAGTGCGATCGACCTGCAGAGAGAGAAGAGAAGCGGCAGAGGCTAGTAAGTATAAAATTCAAAGCTTAATGCTGGGATATACGAGCGGACTTCCCTCTTTCCCAGTTCTAGGGGACAGACCCAGTCTCAGTACTTAAACTTCGGCAAGCCCGAGGAGGATGGCAAGGCGGAGGCGGAGGCCACCGAAAATGGATCTCGCTCAACTGTCTGTAAGTCTAGCTCAAAGCCTCTCGTGGGTATCAATCTTATTAATTGTTTTCCTGTTCCCCAGCTGGCACCCATGGCATGGGTCAGGCCCAGAGTCAGTTCTCATCAGGAGACTGCACTGGATGTGGTGGCTACCAAACAGACTACCCCTCCTCCGGCAGAATACTGGACGCCAGTGGATCCGGGATTGCCGGTAGGCCCGATTCTATTATCAGCCTACCCGGTGGAGGTATGAAGTCAGATCGTCTTCGTTGTCTTCCCAAACTAACAAATATTTGAAAACAGGTGCGCAGGGCGCGGCCGGTGGGCAGCCGGGTGTGAGTGGCCAGCCAGGATTCGGCGGACAGTCGGGAGTTGGCGGGCTGCCTGGATATGGGGCACAGCCGGGACTCGGCGGATCACAGGGTATCGGCGGAGCCCAACCCGGATATGGGGCTCAACCGGGCACCGGAGGTCAACCTGGAGATGGTGCAGGAACACCAGCTGGAATTGGTGGAGGTCAACCGGGAGTTGGAGGCCAATCAGGTCCTCAGTCCGGATATGGAGTTGGCGGCCAAACGGGAACTGCTGATGGTCAACCCGGATACGCTTCCGCTGCTGGACAGACGGGAGGACAACCCGGAGGAAGCCAAACAGGCGGTGTCGGACAGCCAGGACAGGGAAACCAACAAGGTGGTCAGCCTGGACCTGTCACTGGAAGACAGGCGGGTGTCGGTGATAGATACGGAGGCCAGCCTGGAGCGGGAGGACAGCCTGGCTCCGGAAGTCAACCTGGAGTTGGCGGACAAACAGGATACGGAACACCCGGCTATGGAGCTCAACCAGGAGTTGGAGATCAGACAGGAACGCCAGGAGTAGGTGGTCAGATAGGAGTCGGAGGCGGACAGCCCGGTTACGGACAGCAACCAGGAGTTGTTGGACAAACCGGAAGTGGAGGCGGACAGCCCGCTTACGGACAGCAACCAGGAGTTGTTGGACAAACCGGAATTGGAGGCGGACAGCCCGGTTACGGACAGCGACCAGGAGTCGGTGGACAGACTGGAATCGGAGGCGGACAGCCCGGTTACGGATCCCAACCAGGACCTGGTGGACAGACTGGAATCGGAGGCGCACAGCCCGGTTACGGACAGCAACCAGGAGTTGGTGGACAAACCGGAACTGGAGGCGGACAGCCCGGTTACGGACAGCAACCAGGAGTTGGTGGACAAACCGGAATCGGAGGCGGACAGCCCGGTTACGGACAGCAACCAGGAGTTGGTGGACAAACCGGAATCGGAGGCGGACAGCCCGGTTACGGACAGCAACCAGGAGTTGGTGGTCAGCCCGGAATCGGAGGCGGACAGCCCGGTTACGGACAGCAACCAGGAGTTGGTGGACAAACCGGAATCGGAGGCGGACAGCCCGGTTACGGACAGCAACCAGGAGTTGGTGGACAAACCGGAATCGGAGGCGGACAGCCCGGTTACGGACAGCAACCAGGAGTTGGTGGACAAACCGGAATCGGAGGCGGACAGCCCGGTTACGGACAGCAACCAGGAGTCGGTGGACAGACCGGAATCGGAGGCGGACAGCCCGGTTACGGATCCCAACCAGGAGTTGGTGGACAGACTGGAATCGGAGGCGGACAGCCCGGTTACGGATCCCAACCAGGAGTTGGTGGACAGACTGGAATCGGAGGCGCACAGCCCGGTTACGGATCTCAACCAGGAGTTGTTGGACAGACTGGAATCGGAAGCGGACAGCCCGGTTATGGAACGCTTCCGGGAGGCTACGGTACGGATCAACCTGGTGCGGGCAGTCAAATTGGGGCACCTGGACGTTATACGGCTGGAACAGGCGTGGCTCCGGGAACCGTCGGTGTGGGAGGTGCTGGTGGCGTTGGTAAGTTGGAGCTTCCTAAAAGTCTTGGCCAGATAATGTTTAATTAATTTCAGGTGTGCCTGGTGCATCTGCTGTCGGGGGAGTTGACGACGCCTTCTCCCAGGCAGAGTCAACCATTGGAGACGGACAGGCCTCCGCAAGTGCTCAGGGCAAAAAGAACGGCGGAACAGCTAAGACCCAGGTGTCTGGCACCTACAGCTCGGGCGGCACCTTCAGCGCCAGTGCCATGACCTCGGATGCAGATCGCGCGGCGAGTGCTCAGGTGACAGGGAACGCCGATGGAGCTGTGAGTCAGTCTCAGGGCTCAGGCGGACCCGCCCAGTCGCAGGCGCAGGTGCAGGTGGGCAAGGACGGCGCCACCAAGGCCTCCTCACAGAGCGGAGGCATTATCCAGCAGAGCCAGAGCGAGGTGCACGCCAATGACAAGGGTGGCCTGGCAGACGCTCAGTCGAGCGGACCTGGCCAAACGTCTTCGCAAGCGCAGATCGGGTTCCGGCCCGGTCAAGAAGCTAACCCGCCGGCGGCTAATGGAGGTGGCCAGGCCTCATCATCGTCCGGTGCCCACTCTAGTCAGAGTAGCTCACAGATTCACGGAACCTCCAGGTAAGTCCATGCAGCATGAACTCCATAAGGACTTATTAACTGTGTCTGAATCGCAGCTTCGGCGTCTCGTACCATGGAGCGGCACAGTCCGCATCGGGAACCAAGGAGCAAGTGGCAACTTATAGAGAACAAAACCGAGAACTGTTCAACACCATCAATCAGTTTGGAAGCAATGGCAATGCGTGAGTAACTCAAGGCGTTGACGTTAAGTAAGGAAGTAACCCTTTCCTTAATCCCATTTGCAGTGTCACTGATCGTGCTGATGCCGTCTACAGCGGACCTGCGCTTACCGATGACTCCGAACGACTGCCTGAGCTGCAGCTCAAGTCCACAAAACCCAAGGAGGAAACTGGCAAGGACGACAATAAGCAGGACCCGGCGGCAGAGCCATCGCAATACGAAGACGAGGACGAAAACGAGCCGGATGAGTATGATGAAGACGAGTACTATAACGAGAAGCCGGTGAAGTTGGAGGAGAGCCCGAAGCCGGCGAACATTGTTAAGCCAGAGGCTACACCCGAGCCACAAGCCTACACACAGTCGTCGCCCTCGCAGACACAAAATGCCGTGGTGGCACCTGGGGCAGGTGACAAGTACCAAGTGGTCCAGAAGCAGAACGGCAAGATCAACACCTACACCGTTCCCTCGACCACCGAGGCCATTCCACCAGGATTCAGAGGCACTGTCAACGTACAGAAGAAGTTCCACACCAAGGCCCTGGAGCTGCACCCCACCAATAAGGTTGAAATCACCGCTGACACCGACGGTGAGGGCCCGATCCGTGGCGACAAGCCAACCCATCGTGCTCCGGACAGCTATGTCACCGTCACCAAGTCGGTGACCGGCAGCATGGACAACAGCAAGAACCCGCCGCAGGAGAACAAGAACTTCCAGTCCACGTACTACACCAAGTCATCAACGTGCGGCTACTTCACCTTCTCCTGCAACATTGTCTACGGTGCGAACGGGAGGAGCAAAATCTGCCGCCCAAAGGCACAGACCAACGCCAAGTGCTAAGAGGAGCAGCATACGCCACAGACCTGGACCACCCCCCCACCCATATTATAGTAGATCAGTGTTCCAAAGGGGCTCAATTGTAGAACAGCTTAACTAACTGCCATCTACAAACACCAATTTGTATTTCGATGCAGCGTGTTTATAAGCATTTAAGTGTTTTTCGCAAGTAATTTTGTATTTTCACTGCCATTCTTTGAATATTTTGTACGTTTTGCCACTGTAATTAATATTTAATAACAAACCACAAACCGAAACCAAGAGAAATAGTTTCCCATGTCAAACACAAATCTTGTCGCAGGTGATTAGGCGAGAGTTCCAATACAGATACTGCGGACACGACTTCACGAAGGGAAGATAATCGCATTGAATAAAGCGGGTGCAGTCACCTGGGTATGCTATATACTGCCCGAGCTTCTTGTCACATATTGTGGACATGTTGACAGCTTCGGTGCCGGAGGACGGAGGAGGCCTGGAATCCGGTGAAATCGGTGAATCGATGAAAGAGCAGCCACCACCGAGCGGTTGTAATTGACATTGCTTCAGTAGGTCATTCCAGTAAAAGTTTACAGGACAGCTCCACAAGGACCTTTCGTAATAGCGATGACAGTCATTGAGATAGGGCTTTCGTTCCACAGTCTGCGCCAGAGAGATTCCACAGCAAAACACAAATAGGAAAATTCGGAGAAGCACTAACGAAAAATAAGGAATGTTAGTGGGAAACGACTATTACGGATACATTTTTCTCTACTTGGGCCTTTACTTTTAACTACACTGTGAAGACTCTCCGTCTTTGGTCATCTGAAATAAACACTGCCATCGCGTAGTATTTATATATCCCTAGAAATCCATACAAATTATTGATATATTGATAACCATTATTGACTTTCTGTATCTGATCTGCCCTTGAAACAAATTATACTGTCCGGTCAAGTGGCTTAAACAACAAAGCTCTTTGAAATATTATTTTTGAAAAGAATTTATGATTTATACAAGTAATTATTCGATCTGAAGATGTACTGGCTACTGTGAAGACTTCAACATTGAGTGATGAGTAAACGTTGACATTGAAATAATCTTTGTTTAGATTATCAATCAGAATTACCTAGAATAAGGCTCAGAAAAAAATGTGGGTTCGATAAATTAAATTCAAGTACTTTATCGAGATAACGCAGCTGAGAAAATTGTGAGTATAAAAAGACCGGCTGACTGTGTAGAAATTCACAGTTATAACGAGCTCATCTCTTAACGCAGTTAAAAGTAAGACAGTGCCCAAGGATTTGCAAACTCTGCATTACTAATTATATATCCTTATAATTTTAGTGTTGCAAAGACCAGCTTTTCTCCTCTTGGCCTTAATGGCTGCCACTGTTAAGGGCCAGCAGTACGCTGTGCAAGTAAGTGACTCCAAAAACATCCCTATCCCTAATCCGACAGGACATCCTTCTTTTTTTAGTCTTCCACGCTGATTCCCTTCCCAAAATGCCCTGTGCCGGACGATCCCAATCATGTGGTAATGCTGCCACACACCAAAGATTGTCGCAAATACTACACCTGCCGGAACGGACTGGCCCTTGAGCACCAGTGTCCAGAAAAATTGTACTGGAGCCAGGTTACCTATCGCTGCGACCGCAAGGAGTACTCAAGCTGCCAGCCCGGAGAGCCTGCCATTCCTAACTATCCTTTCGGTCCCATCTCTGCCGTTTCTTCAGTGCAATATAGCGCCTTTCCCGGAGACTGTACTCGCTTCTACATGACAAGTGTCCTCCGCTGTGAAAATAACCTCCAATGGAGTGACCAATATCAGACTTGTGTTATCCCTCAGTTTTCCAACTGTGGTCCCATAGCTGCAGTTCCTCCAGTTGCTCCTTTAACTCCAACGTTGCCAAACAGTCCTACCGCTGCTACTCCTCCACCTCCTTATGACAGATCTATTGCGGAGCCGAGCTTCCCGCCACTGCCAATTGATCCAACTGCTTTGTGTGCGAATAGTGTGAACAATGCCGCCTACATTCCATATCCCAGGGACTGTCACAAGTTCATCAATTGCGGACCAACAGCAACAGTGCTAACCTGCCCCGCTGGCCTGTTTTTCTCTCCCGTCAACACATCGTGCATTGTATCAAACGCTGGCTGCCAGCCCGGCCAGTAAAGGTCTAAAAGGGTTTAAACTCTTGAATATTAATTTGTATTTTGTATATCAATAAAGTTACATTGCATTAAAAATCAAAAGCAAAGCTTGCAATCGACTTAAGAGTCCGACGAAAAAACCCATAATCAGGTGAATGAAGCCGAAATCCTGCGGGATCACAGTCAGCCAGTTCGGCATCCATGCAAACATGATCGATGGGACTGAATTCTTCATTCTCTGGACACGCAAATCCAACTGGGATGGGTTCTTGACACACTATGTACTTGCTGCAGTTGTTGGGATACGGAACCAGAGTTCCCTCTCTCTTATCATCACAGAAGCTGTTTGGCAGAGGCGTCTCCTCAGACTCGGTGGTTGACGTGAAAGGGGCTTGGGTAGTTGTAAGTATAATGGAACAATTTGCATACCACGGAGCCATACATCTTTCTAAGGCGGCACTAAATTCCTGACCAATTACACAGTCATAGATGAGAGGATAGGGTTGGACACATGCTATAAACTTGGTGCAATCATCCGGATATGGAACTAGTTTCCCATCTGGCACTCCCTTACACGCATCAGCTGGAGTACTTGGGGTAATCATCGTTGTCGAGCTCTCCGTGGTATCGGTATCCGTTGTGGAAACGGTAGTGGTTGCGTAGTTCTCTCGACAGGCATCTGGTGAAACATCTGGACCACATTCCCCAGTCAGTGGATCGAAAAACTCTTCCATGCTGCAAATACCCATCATGTAGGAGGAGTCATCGACACAGCGTATGAACCATTGACAATTCTCTTGGTACGGCAAGTTGTGGCCGGAATTATTAAAGCAGACCGAAGCCTCCGGGGCTGGAGTTGTAAGTCCAGGCGTTGGAGTTGTGTTCCCTCCCTGGGTACAGTCACTCGACTCCCAATCTACACATTTCTGGAGCGCCTCATTGAAGAACAGGCTGCTTGGGCAATAAAATGCTATTGGTACTGGCCGAGCACACGCTATGTACTTTCTGCAGTCCTCGGGATAGGATGCGTAGTAATCCTCGCCATGTTCAAAACATATTCCCGAAATATCTGAAGGGCTCGGGGTCGTTGTATCTACAGATATAGTGGTCGAAGTTGTGGAAGTAGGTGTTGTGGAGGGCGTGGTGGAAGCTTCACTGGAGGACGATTCAGTGGTAACTGCAGATTCCTTACACGCCGTTGGTGACACTTCGGGACCGCAGATGCCTGTTTGAGGATCATACCAGCCGTTGTAAATGCAATTGGCCACGGTGGAAGTTCCGTCTCCCATGCACAGTATATATTGCTGACAGTTCGTTACCAGGGGATAGGAAACGCCCAGATCCTGATTCGCACAAAGATCATCCGAATTCTCTGTGGTGGTGGCGACAGTGGTGCTGGTACTGAGCCCGTCAAGGCAGGCCGTAGGTGATACATTTGGTCCACAATCACCGGAAGCTGGATCGAACCAGGCATTAACCGGACACTTGGCCGTTGCCGATTGACCGCCACCAAGGCAAAGTAGGTATTGCTGGCAGTCGGATTGCAACGGAAAGCTAGCTCCCAGTTCTTGATCTGCGCAGGGATTCTCTCTGTCACCTAGAGTTGTTGTCGTTCCAACAGTTGTCGAAGTTGATGTGATGGTCGTTACGGTAGTCACAACTTCGCGACACGCTTCCGGCGAGATATCGGGGCCGCAGTTGCCGCTGTTCGGATTGAACCAGTTGTCTACGGGGCACGGAAAAACACTGTACGAGTCGTTGCCCCAGCAGTAATAGTATTGCTGACAATTCCGAGTGTCCGGAAACAAGGCTCCGAGCTTTTGGCCCTCGCATTCTGAGAAAGGTTCCTCAATAGTCGACGTTGTGCCCTGTCCATCTTGGGTAGTCCGATCACCATAACACCAGACATTATCTTTGAAATCGCAAATATTCAAATCCGGATTGAAGAGCAGCTCTCCTGGGCATCGATTCTCTTCACTTTGCCCGTTCATGCACACGATGAACTCGTCACAGCTTAAAGCAGAGGGAAGTATGGTATAGTTGGGCTCATCCTTACAGGGATTTGCAGGGTATGGCAGCGGAGTACACTTCACGGCTTCCGGTGTATCGCATAGGTGGAGGGGACCGTTAAAGAGCTTTCCATCGGGGCAGTACTCCAAGTCAGCACAGGAATCGTTGCACCAGATATATGCACCGCAATCGTAGGGATATTCATAATATCCATTCGATAAGGAGGCACAGAAAGACGGATCCAATTCCAAAGAGGTTCGATTTGGACTACAGTCGCCAACGGTGGTTGCCAAAAGCCAACCAATGAAGATGAAGTACTTCCATTCTAAGTATAGAAAATACAGCTTATTCTCATGTTTTTCTATAATTAAACGAATAATAATCTCTCAGGATTCTTCACTGTTTACCTGTCATTGCCATATTGTCCACAACTAAATTCTTTTTAATTCTATTTTATATATTTAAGGCAATCGCGTGTGCTGATGGTTCTACGGTTTCGAATTAACTGAGTTCTCACTACGTTTTTGGTAATTCTTAAGCAGAAATATTTGTTAAAAGTCTGCCAATCAAAGCAACATTTAGCGGTTCTTCTTCATTGATAAAGTAAAGTGACTAATACATATTGATAACATATAACTAGAAGCTCTGAGAAAAAACAGCACATTTCTGTCAACGAAATAGACAATAGGTTTATTAATAAAGATAATCTGCTCACACTTGTTTTCTTTCCAATTAGTTTTTGTGAGATAACAGAAAAGTACAATTGGTTGACTCCTATAAGCATTCCTTGTCGAAAGCAAAGCAGAATTTACGATACAGTCTTACCTACTTTTAGGCTTTGCAAAATAAAGTGAACCAGAAACCATTCAAGTCTTTTATCTTTATGATTTGGTTTGATCACTGAACTTATATCTAGTAAATTGTAATAAATCAAAAGTTATAAATATAATTATATTTAAAAATTAATATTTTCTTATGATTGTGCCACCTTAGGTGGCACACGCATGTGTGCGCATTTTTCCCACTAAATACATATATATGTACATACATACATTGTTTTTATCAAACCTTACATATGTTTTATATGAACCCTTATCAATTCCCAGTAAGAAAATGTAGATAGTACTCGTACTCGAGCACCTATCACATCTGAACGATACAATCGAATGTTGAACACTTTACATATTGGCAAATCATGCAAATTTCCCATCAAATGGTAGTCTATAAAAACGACGTTCAATGAATGGAAAGTTTCAGTTCGATTAAAGACTCGATAGCGACAAAATGAAGCTTTTCGGACTGCTCTTGGCTATTTGTACACTCCAAGAAAGAACGCTGGCTCTGTTGCAAGTAGGTAGAAAGAGCCTTGCCAAGCCACCTGTCTTATTCAAGCTTCCTTTCCCTTAGGATGGATTCGCTTTCAAAACAGCAATTTGCGAGGGCAAAAACGGCGGACTCTTGCCCATCTTTGGAACCTGTTCCGGATACTATGTGTGTGCGGATGGTAAAGCTGTGGTTGGGTCCTGTGACCCGGGCACCTTGTTCAATCCACTAACTTTGCACTGCGACGCGGCCGATAAGGTGGAGTGCATATTTGATGCCAAGGATAAGGAACTCAAAATCGAATCGAACTCAGACAGTGACGAGGATGAGGAGGAGGAGGATGCTTCAGTGACGGTTAAACCTACAAGGCCCCCTGTAATCCAGGAGACAGATTCTTCGGATATAACAAATACAATGTGCATGGGAAAAAAGGACGGCGTAATGCTATCAAAAAAGGGTTCTTGTCGGGAATACTATGTGTGCAAGTCTAAAAAGCCCCGTCTCCGGTCTTGTGCTGGCCAACAGCACTTCAGTCCCACGCGTCGGATTTGCATGAAGGCGTCGGAAGCCAAGTGTTCCGTCGGTGGCCATGAGTTTAATATGCTTGACAAGCCTGCCATCACGGCGGGACTGTGTCAAGAGGAAAAGGAGAACTCCCTGGCTGCACATCAGAGCGATTGCGGCAAGTTTCTCCTCTGCAGCAATATGATGTTCCTGGTCATGGACTGTCCCGTGGGCTTGCACTTCAATGTCGCGTCCTCGCGGTGCGACTATCCCAAGATCGCCAACTGTCAGGCAAAGAAAAAGGAAACCAAGAATAAAACAAAGTCCAAAAAGAATTCTCGTCGGCAGAAAGCCCCCAAAGTGTTGTAACTCGACCGGACAAAACACACAATTACAAGTCGGATATTATTCAGCCAATGTTCTTGTGTTACTTTTGAATATACTGACCAATTAATGTAATATATATCTTGTTATATACAAATATATTGGCATTTGCAAAAAATTACTTTAGAGAGGGTATTAGAATTGGAGATAACAAAAAAATCAAACAAAGTCACATAATTAAATAAATTAAAAATAATGTAATCTCTAGTTTCGAACTTAGGACGCCTTCAGCTTTAAGACTAGATACTTTGCAGATACCTTTTTTTAAATTTTATAAAATATGTGTTCCTATTCGCCTCTAAAATGCTAATTAATTAATAATAAAATATTGAGAACAATATTTAAAATAATATTGTAATTATTTTTGAGGTATTAAAATACCCAAAGGCCAGTGACTGCCGAAAGTCATATATTCCAATTATCACAATTTTAATTAATTAATACAAAATATTGATAAAACAATTTTTAAAATATTAACCACATTTCTCGAATTTAATTATTTTATTGTGCTAATTTTTAGTAGGTTAAGAAATATAAATTTCAAATTTACAATTAAATAAATTGTAATTTTAAGGAGTTTTTAAGAATTTTAATAATGTAACCCCGTAAGAAATATGATACAAATGCTGACTAATCAAAACTAACTCAGAAAGGCTTTCTGACTTGAAATGTAAAAATCCGATAAATATCGATTTAAGAAAGAAAATATTTTAGGTGCTCTTGAAAGCAAAAGACCATAAAACCTATATATTAATAGTCATTACTTTTCGTTAGAATTTTTTTAAACATAAAAATTTAAAAACGTCGATGATTTATGAAAAATTATCGACATTTATCTTGAGTATTTTAAAGAAAGTCCCATCCGTTGTCAATAAAACACAAATTTATATTTTTTTCGATGCAGTTTAAATAACATAAAATATATAACGTTTTCTTTGGAAAAACCTTTTTTCACAATACTTGAATTAAATTGTTAATTTTAATTTAATTAAAAATGTTTAATTAATAAACCAGTGCAGCTTTAAAGATTGATATGCATATAAAAACATAAAAACCACTCAATCTGCGATGCTTAAGACGGATTTATTGAGATATTTAGCAATTTACATTGGACGGCCAATCGCAGGTCTTGATCTTCCCATTGTAGATGAGCCCGGCTGAACAGCTGAAGTCTATCTCGCACTCGCACTGACAGACAATATACGATGCGCTACAGGCGTTAGTGGCATCGGCTAGCATGGTTCCGTCCGGCTGGCCAACACAGCGCCCGTGACTCTCACAGTAGGTTCCCGAGGGTCCGGCGCTGGGACCGCTGGGCGGTGCAGTTCCATCATCACAGCCGACGTTCTCAGGGTAGTCACAATCTCCCGTGATGTTGTTGAATTGCAGATTGTTGGGGCACCTCTGCTGAACGTACTTGCCGTTGACACACTGGAAGAAGGCCGAGCAATTCTTCTCCACTGGCCACAACGAATAGTTGGGAAGATCGCAGCACTCGGGGTCGCAAGTCTTTGGGATGCAAACGCCATCGGTGTCGACAACACACTCATTCAGTGTGGCGTTGAAGAACATAGTAGCAGAGCACTTCCTGGCAACATAGTTGCCGTTTATACACTCCAAGTATCCGGCGCAATCCGCCGGGTTTGCCTTTGAGTCGCCCTCCGTGCATGATGGGGTGGCATTGCACTCTCCGTTGTCCATCTCGCAGATCTTGGTATTATTATTCCAGTACTCCCCATCGGAACAGGACATGGTAACGTACTTTCCACCCGCGCAAATCTGGTACTTTGTACAGTCACCGGCAGGGTCCGGCTGTTTGCTTCCCTCGGTACAGTTAAGGCAGACTCCCTCAGTATCCGGAGTGCAACTTAGTGTGACGTTATCGAAGTAGGCACCGTCAGCACACTTCTTACTCACGAAACTGCCGTTCGAACAGGCCAGGTAACCAGCACAGTCTGCAGGATCAAGCTTTAGTTCGTCCTCTGTACACGACGGACTGCCGTTGCACTCCCCATTGTCCACTAGGCATTTCTCCAAGGTGCTGTTCCAGTAATCACCAGCGTCGCAGGACACAGTAACGTACTTTCCACCGGAGCAAATTTGGTACTTGGTACAGTCACCGGAGGGCTCTGGTTTCGTGCTCCCATCGGTACAATTAAGGCACACTCCCTCAGTATCCGGAGTGCAAGATAGTGTGACGTTATCGAAGTAGGCACCGTCAGCACACTTCTTACTCACGAAGCTGCCGTTCAAACAGGCCAGGTAGCCAGCACAGTCTGCAGGATCAAGCTTTAGTTCGTCCTCTGTACACGACGGACTGCCGTTGCACTCCCCATTGTCCACTAGGCATTTCTCCAAGGTGCTGTTCCAGTAATCACCAGCGTCGCAGGACACAGTAACGTACTTTCCACCGGAGCAAATTTGGTACTTGGTACAGTCACCGGAGGGCTCTGGTTTCGTGCTCCCATCGGTACAATTAAGGCACACTCCCTCAGTATCCGGAGTGCAAGATAGTGTGACGTTATCGAAATAGGCACCGTCAGCACACTTCTTACTCACGATGCTGCCGTTCAAACAGGCCAGGTAGCCAGCACAGTCTGCAGGATCAAGCTTTAGTTCGTCCTCTGTACACGACGGACTACCGATGCACTGTCCGTTGTCCACCTCACATTTGGTGTTATTTGCGTTCCAGTAATATCCGGTTTGGCAAGATTGAGACACATACTGTCCGTTAATGCATGTCTTGTACTTGGTGCAGTCGTTGGGGTCGGCCACTTGGTTTCCCTCAGTGCAATTAACGCAAACTCCGCAGGTGTCGGGAATGCACTCAGTCACATTAAAGTAGTATCCATCGGGACAGCTTTGGGATACCACGGTGCCGTTGACGCACTCCAGATACCCGGCACAGTCATCGGGATTGTCCTCGATTTCCCCGTCCACACATTTCGACGGATTGCACTGTCCAATGTCTGTTTCGCATTTTCCATAATCCGAGTTCCAATAGTCTCCGTCTTCGCAAGACTTTGAAACAAATTCGCCATGGCAGCACACACGATACTTGGTGCAATCATCCGGGTCGATTTCCGTTTCGCCGTCCGTGCAGCACTCTGCATTCAGGGATCCCACGAAAAGGGAAAGCGCCAGGCACAGGGTAGCCACTGAAAGAAAACTTAGGGTCAGTATCCCCATTCATTTGTTGCTCTACCTTGGGTGCTTACCATAGTGCTTAGTTTTGAATTGAGCCATCTTGGCACTCCGCATAACGAACGTTCACTGATGTGCCTTCGGTCCATATCGGCTTTTATATTTACCGGCAATTAAAATAATGAAATGTCTTTCCTGCTTCACAGCATGTGCCGGTGATAGTAGGGCACCATTCTTGATATTATCAGCATATACTTACAGTAGTTATACAAGCAGCAGATATTGTCGCTATTTATACCACACATCGAGGAACGGAGAATCCGCGAACTCCCTGAGTGCAGAAGGAAATTGTTTTGCAATGGCCCTTGCTGCCACAAAAGAGAACACATCTCATTTAACCCATTTCCTCTCCGGCCAATAGGCAGTTTTAATCGCTCTCGTGCTGACCGATAGCAAGCAGCTACTGGACTGTGCCCACCAAAAGTCTGATTATAATGATTTAGTAGCCCCCGGTTTCAATAAATACAGCTCAGATATGGCTTTGATAATGATTTCCTTTATTCTACAATAGGTCAGTTAGAGCGTGCAAGTGACTTCACTGGCGTAATTGCAGGTCTGTTTCCTATTGTCCCAGTACAACCCATCTGGGCACTTCATATCGACTTCACACTCGCACTGGCAGACAACGTATTGTCCACAGCTTGTTTCGGACGGCAAGTATGTACCCTCGTTCTGGCCCAAGCAACGGCCGTTACTCTCGCAGGATGTGCCAGAGGGACCGGCACTAGGACCCGTTGGCGGCGTATACTCCCATTCGCATTTATAGTCCTGTGGATAGACACACTCCTCTATGTCCGGGTTGAAGACCAGATTGTTGGGACACCATTGCTCAACAGCGCAGTTGAAATTACACTTGTAGAACGTATTGCACGAGCCGTTCACCTGAAAGAGCTCGCCCTCCGGCTGGTCCTTGCACACGTCGCTGGTGCTGTTGCAGGGCACCTCGGGTACATAGCCCTCGGGGAAGTCGCACTGATCTGAGGTTGCATTGTAGACAAGGTTATCGGGACAGAGAACCGCAGAGGCACCTTCACCGTCACCGGCTTCAGAGTCGCTTCCCTTGGGCCAGTCACAAACCCCCACCTCCGAATTGAAAATCAGTTCAGGATCACAAGGCATGGCGATGGGGCACTGGCATTGGCAAACGAGATATCCGTTCGACTCGGGGTCCGCAAGCATCACTCCATCGGCTTTTCTGGCGCAGAGGGTGTCGCTGGAGCATTGGGTGCCAGAGGGTCCCTCAATCTCTCCCGCAGCATCGGCAGTTGGCTCACAGTTCACGTTGCTCGGGTGATCGCACTGTTCTATCTCCTTACTGAAGTACAGGCCACTGGGACAGTTCATTTCATTCACGCATCCGTTGCTGCATTGGATGTACCTAACGCAGATCCCAGGCATTTCCAACATCGTGCCAGACTCCTCCGTGACGCAGTCGGTACGGGGACTGGAGCAGTAGGATGGTACCACGCCTGGACTCGCTGGAGTAGTGTTGGAGGAGTTGGTGGTGTCGTCGGGATTTGTGGTGACTTCTGTGGGGTCAGTGAAGTCGGGGGGGCTCGGAGTAACAGTTGACTTGGTTGTGGTGTCCGGACCGCAGTCCTCAGTGGTTGGCTCTTCTACTTCATCAATGGGATCTTGACACTCGTCGGCACAGCAATCGCACGTACACTGGTCAGCCGCTCCGGCAAAGGAGGATAGTCCCAGGCAGTTGGCTCGCCACTGAAAGTCGCATTCTCCGAGCTCGCGATTGAAGTGAAGACCCCGCGGGCAGCTGCCAATGATGGACACCTCGCCCCGTTGGCAGACCACAAAGCGAGAGCAGTACGCGGCCAGGGGAAGTCGGGTGCCATCTTCCTCATAAAGGCAGACGTTCGCCAACTGGGCCACGGCAATGTGCAGACCTCCGGCCAGCAGCAAAAGCGCCCAAAAAGCTAGAAGGTAGAAATAGTGGATAGAGTTAACCATATTCCGGGACTGGCTCTTAACGACTCACCACTGGATACGGTTCGGCGCATTGTCGTGTGATCGGCTTCCGAATGGTTCAAAATTCGCAAACGACTAAGTGGCTAACCAGGCGGAGCGGCAGCATTTAACTGTGCCTCGAGGCACCCCAAATCAGTAGTCAATCTTCTGATAATACCAATCACCATATCAATCTCTCGATTAGTTCACCAACTGATTTGTTTGCGCCAGCGTAATTAGTTAGGTGTGTGTATGTTTTGGGCCCGGGGGCGGGATTCGAGGCCCTTATCAAGCCCGACTCCCGCCTTCGCCCTGGAGTTCTCATAAAATTTGGCATAGGTCTGCGGATTCCCAACTGTTGAATGGGTTTTTGGCGCCCCAACAGCCCCGGCGTCTGCCTAATTTATGTTTCTCCGCACACTCCCCGATAAGCACAACACGCTGACTGCCTGGCCTAATCATTCGCATCGCTTTATTGACACTTGAAATTAAATGACGTTTATTGTCGCTCAAATTGAAGTGGCAGTGTCACGTACTTTTCAAGCGGATACACTCGATACAGGAGCAGAGCAACGCGAGATAATGCTCGACTACGGGATACTTCACAACTAACAAGGATTAAAAGGGGAAAGGATAAAGCAGGACTGATTCGGGAGGAGATCTATAAAGGCTAAGAAGCACTTCAATTGAATGCAAAGATAATTTTCGGGGAAAGTTAACAATAAACTTGATTAAGTACAAATACCTACTCCATAAAAATATTTTCTAATATAAATGGAATATATTAATATAAATTATTCCAGAATAGTAAAGAATTGTAGGGTATGCATTTTTTGGGAAAGTAAAGCACATAATTTAGCCGCTATCGAAGAGCGGAGGTGTCTCTATGTATACTTTTCTATAATTCCTGGAATTGCATGCAATCTCGCCGATTCAAATATCCCGATAACAAAACCATTCAGAATGTTTAAACAAACCACCAAAAATAGCTTCAACCTTGTTAATTTAAAAGAGAGATGCCTGCATAGTTTAAATACTTTTCTTTTAATGACAAAAATTACTTTTCCCTGTAATTTCACTGCGGATACTCAACCGGCCTAGCCATACATAGGTATTTGTCACAGAAATGCTATCGGTTCATGACAAGTACTGTTATTGGTAGAGATGAAGAACCAGAAGCATATAGTCCAAGTCCAAGACTGCGGTGAGAGGCTTCCTGCTTGTCGCTTCTCTCCAGTCGAAATGAAACCCAAGACAATGCAATTCTAATTATTCAAATGCTAGGCAAGTACGCTTGAATTAAATTACCAAACTTATGGAAACCTAAATGAAAGAAAGAAGAGCAAAAGTTGTGGGTACTAGGGCCCAGGCACTTGAGTTGGAAAGGCTTAGACTCTTCGGTGTCCATTACACTGTACGCATCGTCCGGGAGGCGGCTGCTCGTAGGAGGCCATAAGAGGCAACAAAAGACAGAGCAGCGGAAATATGAGTGGATATGCCATCGCAAACACACATTCATCTTAAGGGACAGCGAGCGTACGGGCTGCTCTGCCGACTGTCTATTATAAAAATCTTCTCAGGTGTAACAGGTTTATCAGATTTAAACTGGGGTCGCGTCAGTGTTACACGCAGTCATCATCGGCACTCGCCTTGTCAACGATCGTTAATACGGCTCTCAGTTCAATTGCGACATCAGCGACGGCGGCTGGATCGCAGGACTCGAAGGAGTGCCAACCGAGGATAGTTCGAATCAAAGAACTGAGATCGATTGGTGCATAGATATCAAGGAAACCCGCTTATATTTAACTCTAGCACCATTCGAAATCAGTGCTTTTGATGAGAACCAATCAGCAGAGTGCCCAAAACGATAACTGTGTGAATGTTTCAAGAAACTCAATTAAACTTTAAAGCCAAGAGCATGGAATGTATATAAACATGTTATGAGTGCCAAGTAGTAACCGAGTTGCCAGGGAAGCCAATGAAATGCAAACGAGAATCTTCTGATCGGCTCTTCGGGCAACGATCGCAATAAGTGAACCGCATTCGCTTAGTCATCAATGGAAATTATTTCGTTATCGATTCCGAGACGAAAAGTGTTGAAAAATTCCTGTAAAGAACATTTGTTTCTTTATTTTATGATAAACTCTATAAACTCCCCAATTCTTGCGTGATCTCAGTGATCCTAACAACAAAGTTAGGAAAACCCAACCAAAAATATGTCAGCTGATACCCGAAAAGCTTAACTTTGTCTTATTTTTTCAGTTTATCAGGCCTATAAATAAAAGACATGACTTACTCTATCCTAATTGCTCGCTATATAATATACAATTAATAGTATTCTTATCTCGACAAATTGCTATAAATAAAATCACAGCTGGTAGCGAGAAATCGTTGTAATTATAAAGTTATCTCTTCGAGAACCGATGACAATGTTACTCTTTACTTATTATAATATATTTAATTTCTTATATCTGCAAGAGTGAGATTTTAAATAAACATCTTTAGTTTACGTTTTTTTTTTTTTTTTTTAATTTTAAACCAAAAACAAAGGGTCAAAAGAGTATCTTGTTTTTGTGAAAGAGTATTCAGAGTGTCTCTTAAATTGGTTCAAAAAGTTTAAATGTTTCAATTAACAATACAAGTTGTCTAATGCGCTTATCGATAAAGAGCATTATTTCAAGGCCAAATACAAACATTTGCCAAGAAAAGTCTGTATACAAAGAGAATAAACTTGAAGTTACCTTTTTAAAACCCTTATATCAAGTTTAACTAGAAAGATTGCTTAACATATTTTAAAAGTCTATCTGAATTTTTCAATTTAAAGCTCAAAAATTGTTCGTCAAGTCAAGTAAATCATTATGCTTAATATTAGCAGAGCAGTAAACTTTTGTCATATAGTGTAGGTCACGCAGTTAAAACAAAATTAAATTGACAAATACCTCTGATCTGACAACCCTCGAATCTTATCTCCTTTGGATGTAGTAAATTAATGTCATCGAGACGGGAAAATCAGTGAGTCGAGGGAATTCTATAAAATGCCGAGGTCGCTTTGACAAAAAGTTAGTTGTATTTTACTATTCTGAGGGTGAACTGTGGGAGGACCGATTCCGAAATGCGAGGTGCTGTCAACGGACTAGACTTTTCAAATTGAAACGGGGAAACTAATCAAAAACTTATTGCAGAACTCTCAAGTTCGTGGTGGCTGCATGCCTTGGTGGTGGTCTCAATGGTTAAATTGAGCACCCAGGCCCTGACCCATTACCTGAACACCACTGAGGACATTTGCCGAGATTTCGCGAATGGAGTGAAACTGCGCAAGCCCGGCACCTGCTCGGAATGGATAGAGTGCCAAAACTCAGCCACCGTCGAGGGGGGAGCCTGTACCACCGCATCGAAGCCATACTTCAATTTGGGCCAAAAGGCTTGCTACAAAAGCCTGGACACCACCTACTGCAGCAGCCCGTGTACCGCATCCACGCAGGGTTATGTTGGAAGTACCCTAAACTGTGACAATTGGTATTACTGTGATGGCAAGACGCTCATGGGTCAGGGCACCTGCAGCGGCGGCCAGTACTTCAATGAGGCAACAGGGCAGTGCGTTTGGCCCAAGGACACTGTCTGCCTGGCCAAGTTCGATATGTGCGACATTGTGCCCCCGAACGTGCCTTTCCGTGATGACGCCAACTGCAACATGTACTACACTTGCAGCAAGACCTTCAAGCTGACGCAAAACGTCTGCGATACTGGTCTTTACTACAGCGTCGAACAGGGAAAGTGCATCGATAAGAAGCTCGTTGTCTGCGACGACCATCCGTTGCCGGAGAACGTGTGCGGCACCAAGAAGCTGGCCGTGCGCAACAAGTTCGTCTCGGACGGTGCCACCTGCCGGGGCTACTACTACTGCCGGGATCTCGGGTCCGGCGTGCCCGATCCGGATCCCATTTTCCGCCAGTGTGACTCGGACAACTTCTTTAACCAGGAGCGACAGGCCTGCATGCCGCGTGAAAGCCAGAAGTGCGCTCACGATCGGTGCGATGGCCGGCAGGATGGCTACGAAGTGGCCGAGGACGCAGGATGCAAGCATTACTATAGGTGCGAGAATGGCCGCGAAGCAGATCCTATGGTCTGCCCCGATAATCAGTACTTTGATGTGGCAGCCCAGGCATGCACCGATGCTGAGAAGTCGTACGATGCCTGTGCTTGAAATGCAGCGACCTAGATTTAATTGAAATAAAAGGATTAAAGCATTATCACTCTTTAGTCAAATTCATTTGGAGTCTGCCCAATCAAAACTTTTTAAAGATAAATATATGAAAAATCTGTCTTAAATGTAAAACCCTGGATTTTCTGAACTATTAAATTGCATAATAAATTGATATTTGAGAACTGAAAGGGTATACGATTTTCAGCTATGCTTAAGCGTTCTCTCTTACTTAATAATGTCGTTTCCTTAAGACATTGTTTCTTGTTTTTTAATTAAAGAGTACTGTACGGCCAGACGTTCAACCGGAGAAAAGCTTAATAAACCCATGTTGGGTTAGGGAACTGGAGAACCAAATCTTATCTGCAATGAATGTTTTACATGGAGATCCAGAAGAAATGAAAATAATAATTACTTTATTTAGCAGAGAACGTGGTATAAAAGCGCAAGTTCAAGCCTTAGACAAGTTAGTTAAACCTTTTTCATCTTCAAAGGAACTGATCTTAAAATGCAAGGTACCAAAAAGTTTATTCGTCCTGCTAAAAGCAAGACTAATTGATTTCAATACTTTCAGTTTCTCGCAGCTCGTTTTACCTTTCCGCCCTGCTGGTGGCGGTAATGGTAAGTCTTAGCAGTCAGGCCCAATACTTGAGCTCCACCGAGGATATTTGTCGCCTATTCGCGAATGGGACGAAGCTACGAAAGCCAGGCGGCTGCAACCAGTGGATTGTCTGCACCAACTCTGTGAGCATCCACGGTGGGACTTGTGGCGGTGAGAAGCCGTACTTCAACCTAAAGAGCGGTGCCTGCTCGGCGACCTTGGATAGCACCTACTGCGACACTCCATGCCGTTCGACTACAAAGGGCTATGTGGGTGACACCCTCAACTGCGCCAACTGGTATTATTGTGAAGGCGAGAAAGTGCGTACCAGCGGAAGATGCGATGTGGGCCTTAGCTTTGATCAACAGCATCAAAAGTGTCTGGCCACTAGCAGCACCTGTGGAGCCAGGTTCGAGATGTGCGACGTGGTGCCAACGGGAGTGCCATTCCGTGACGAAAAGAACTGCAACAAGTTCTTCACCTGTAAAAAGTATAAGCTTGTGTCGAACACCTGCGAAACCGGCAAGTACTACGACACGGCCTCGGGGCAATGTCTGGCCCTGAAGCACGTTACGTGCGAGCACCATCCGGTTCCGGAGAATGTGTGCGGCACTCAAGAGGAACCTCTGAGGAATAAGCTCGCCTCGGATGGAGCCACCTGCCGTGGCTACTACTACTGCCACGATGTCGGCGCCGTCGGACCAGACCCCCGGCCCACCAGGCAATTCTGCGGCGTGGATTACTTCTTCAGCCAGGAGCATCAGAAGTGCGTGCCGCGGGAAAATCAGAAGTGTCCTTGGGATCGGTGCGATGGCCGCACTGAGGGCTACGAGATAGCCGAGGTGGAGGGGTGTCACAACTACTACAGGTGCTTCGACAATAAGGAGAGCGAGTTGCTCAGTTGCGGCGAAGGGTATTTCGATGCAGTGACCCAGAATTGCACTTCCACGCGTACCGCCTACAGGGCATGCATCAAGCAAGTGCAATAAGGGGCAAAATTGTGTCTGAAAAAAAAGGGAATGTTGCCACCTGTAAGTTCCTACACAGCCCAAGTTCCCATGGACAGTTCCTTAACAAAAGCTATTCAAAGCTTTCCTTGTTAGCTTTTCCATTGCAGCTTTTCAACCGATTGTACAACTTTAAATAAACAGTTAAGAACATATGTACGTATGTATGTATATATGCACATATAAAATGGCGTTTCTTCATTTTGGAGTACAATTTATGCATTCTTAAAAGTATTCACTTTTTACGACCATCACCCCAATATAAACATTAAAAGTATGCGTAAATGTTTTAAATAAATGTATTAATAATAAAGTATTCACTTTTTACGACCATCACCCCAATATAAACATTAAAAGTATGCGTAAATGTTTTAAATATATGTATTAATAATATGCACGTAAATTGAACAAGGAGTATAGCCAACCTTAAAGAAGCCGAAGCTAGTAAGTCCAATTAGTTGCCGATTTGGAAGTATTGATCAGAAGTCTTCAGATCCCGGTCTTTATGTTGAGCATTGTGCACATTATGCATTCATACTTAATTAGAACAAACTTGCTCTATTCGCCCGCACTTTGGTTTAACAAGATTTAACACTTTATAAGTATTTTCTTCACATTTTCGATCGCGTTTCGGATTTTGCTGTGATTTGGAAATGGCAAAAAGGCGACTTAAACATTGATACTATCGATTCATACGGTTTCGTGAGAACATCGCATCGATGTATTGTAAAACAAAAATGTTGATATAAAATTATTTCTTTGATGCAAAGAAATAAAAACTAAATTATACTATATAAGTTTTCTCATTTATTCTATTTATTAAACTGTAATTTGTAATTTTTACCTCACAATCTACACAGCCTAGCATATAATCGATGATGTTGAAAAAAACCATTGACCGGCTAGCTAAATTGCATTAATCAAAGTAGGTTTTCCAATAGGAAAAAAGCCTTTCAGATTTTCTTTCAAGGAGTAGCTGTTTTTTGTATTTATTAATTTTTTTTTGTATTGATAAATAATAATCTAACATTTTTTTTTGGTACTGAGAAAAAATATTCTAAAAATTTAAAATAATCTAGGAAATGAGCGTTTCGCAAAAATAACAGTACAGTGAACTGTATAAATCAACTTTCATTCCCATACGTTTCGGACTGCTTTCGCTTTCGCACTCCTATTCTGGCGATAAGACTTTAAAATATCGATACATCGATACGTCACCATCGCAGGAATCATTCGTTTAAACTTGCTAAATGTCAAAATCGTAACAGTGAGTTGCACATTTTGTGAAAAGTTTTCGGAGCAAGTCGTAGTTGTCCTAGTCGTGTTGAAAACTATATATACGGAGGAAAAAGTGATTGCAATGGCCGCCCAAGAACAACCACGACCCCCTATGGACGATGAGCGGGTAAAGGCGCTAACCGAATACCGCACTAAGCTCTTGGAGCACCGCGAGATCGAGGCTCGCTTGAAGGCACTGCGCGACAAGTACAAAGTCATCAATGCCCAGTTCGAGAAATCGGAGGACGATCTCAAGGCCTTGCAGAGTGTGGGCCAGATGCTAGGGGAGATTCTAAAGCAACTGACTCCGGACAACTTTATCGTGAAGGCCTCCAATGGGCCGCGCTACGTGGTCGGCTGTCGGCGGCAGATAAACAAGGACAAGTTGAAGGCCGGCACGCGAGTGGCCCTCGATGTGACGACCCTGACCATTATGCGGTATTTGCCGCGCGAGGTGGATCCCCTGGTGTACAACATGACGCATGAGGATCCGGGCAACGTCAACTACGCCGAAATAGGCGGCCTGAGCGAGCAGATTCGCGAGCTGCGCGAAGTCATTGAGCTGCCGCTTCTCAATCCTGAGCTGTTCCTCCGCGTGGGCATCAATCCGCCCAAGGGCTGTCTGCTCTACGGCCCACCCGGCACCGGTAAAACTCTCCTGGCCCGCGCCATCGCCTCCCAGATGGACGCAAATTTTCTTAAGGTAAGCTTTCAGTGTTGGAATAAAATGTATTATGACATAACAACTCTTTAAGGTGGTGTCCTCGGCCATTGTGGACAAGTACATTGGGGAGAGTGCGCGTCTGATTCGCGAGATGTTCGCCTACGCCCGTGATCATCAGCCGTGCATCATATTCATGGACGAGATCGACGCCATTGGAGGGCGTCGCTTCTCCGAGGGCACATCCGCGGATCGCGAGATCCAGCGCACTCTAATGGAGTTGCTTAACCAGATGGACGGCTTTGATGCCCTTGGCCAGGTGAAGATGATCATGGCCACCAATCGGCCGGATACACTAGATCCGGCCCTCCTTCGTCCTGGGCGACTGGATCGTAAGCTGGAGATACCGCTGCCCAATGAGATGGCACGCCTGGACATCCTCAAGATACACGCAGGACCGCTGGCCAAGCGCGGCGAGATCGACTACGAGGCTGTGGTCAAGCTTTCGGACTTATTTAACGGCGCCGATCTGCGAAACATCTGCACGGAGGCCGGGCTGTTTGCTCTACGTTCCGACCGTGAGTATGTCATCCAGGAGGACTTCATGAAGGCGGTCCGCAAAATTGCTGACAACAAAAAGCTAGAATCGAAGTTGGACTATAAGCCGATTTAGGACCTTCTATCTCTCGCTTGTTATTTTCCAAAATAAGCCCTTGAAGAGATTAACTTTCTTTTGTTTTAACATTAAACAGAATAAAACATTCAAGAAAGAGATATTTTACCATTCGAAACTTCATGTTTGCCCTCTTTGAGGTGAATTGAAAATTAACGAACAAAAAATACCCTTGACTTTAAGTCCTCGGCTGGCAATCGAACAGTAGCATTGAATGCATCGGAAAGGTGCTGGCTGCGAACCAAATGTCAGCATGGCATCGGGGCAATAAATCAGGGCCTTTTGGGTGTACTTTGGGGAACGGGTGCAGCTGCTTCGAAACAGCCTGATGTCCACTGGGGGGCCAGTGCATCCGCGGGCTTCGCAATGGCTCGCATTCGGGGCCCATGACAAATATGCAGTTTGGAAATGTTTAATGAATTTTGGTCCCGCCACGCGATGGCTGCCAAGCATTTTCAGCTATGACCGAAAGCCCCCAATATCCCACTTTCTCTGATTGTGCCACATTCCTCTTGCCTTTTGGCCAATTACCAGTGTTTACACTTCAATTTTGAGCAGAGCTATTGTATTAAATTTAAGTTGTTAGTGTTGATTGTAAAGAATGTATTTTTTTTTAAATAACTAATTAGTTTTCTTTTCTGTTTTAATTTCTAAAAATTGTCACATGAACTGTGAGCTTAAGTTAATCAAAGGGTTCCATGAAATTTAATGGCTGATTATAACTTGTAAGAAAAATAATACGCTTTTGATTCGATTGTGTGTTCTTGTAAAAGGCCATTTCCTGGTGAAATTATAAAGAAATTTAACTTGATAAAGTTGAGCGCACACCAATAACATAAATATGAAGTTCTTCTGTAAACGAAACAGAACTTCCATTCAATAAGTTTTGGTCTGCTTGGCGTGCTCGATTTGTATTGCGAAAAACAACATGCAGCGCAGATGCTTTTCGCATTCCAAAGTTCGCCATTATACCAAAAGCTGCAGATTTCAGCCGATTTCCTACAATGTCCCCAAAAAAATAAATTAAACTCAGACTTGGAAATGGTCGGTTGGTTGCAACTCTTCATTGTTTTCGATCTTGACTTCTGGCTTCCTTTGCGGCAGGGAATTACAACCAAAGGACATGGGCGTGGCTGTCGGGCATGTCCCTGATAAGTTATGGCCTGACTCCGACATCTATGTATGTAGTTTAGCAGCAAGGTTGCCATTTTTAATTGTATGAAAATATTTTATTTTTGTGGTATCTCAGCACATTCTAAATTAAATCCCTTATATTAACGCGGATTTTGTTTGCATTTGGGTTTTATTGCAATAAAACGAATGTTAATCTGTGGTAATTAGCACAGATGCTTATGTTTATTTTACAATAAATTAATTATTATATTTAATACCAGAGCATTTTAAGTTATTCACCAATCGCTAATAAAAAATGTTTAATAGGAAAGCTCTTGGCAATTTTCGTTTTAAGTAGAGGCTTGGAACAGTAAATATAAATGATCAATAACTTTGTGAAATAAATATTTAAACCTCTAGAAATATATGATGTTTTATAAGTAAAAAATGTACCAACTATAGAAATATTTCTATCGTACCTTATTAATAATGGGACTCTTATCCTTGTGTTCTGTATATGATTTGCGTATCATGTGGCAATGCAAATTTTGGACCCAGCTTGAATTTCATTAACACCATTCGGGGAGTGCAACGGTGCAGTCGCCCCTTCCTCCACTTTCCCTTCCTCGTGCACTCATCCAGTCCGATGCTTGATGGCCATACATCAAGATGAAGGATGAGCACTCCACAGGATGTATGTGCCATGTGCAAGTGCTTACATATGTACGCAGGTGAAGGTGTGCAGAAATGTGGCCATGCGTTGTAACGTTAACTGGTGTCGCTGTCAGGTCGCAAGGAATGCAGACACTCAGAAAAAAAATCACTCCCATGGGTGGAAAGTCCTTACAATTAATATTATCCTTATCTCTAGATTTGTTAAAAGTTGTAAGTAATTAAAATTCCAATAATATACCATATTTTGTTTTAATATTTTTATTTTTTTTTGTGTTTAGTTTCTTGTCTTTACTTTTTCTTAGAGTGTTTAACTGAGCGGCGGTGGGAGTTTAGAGTTGAGGTTAACAAAAATGGCAGAGCGTCGTCCTGCTGACTGCAAAATTGCCTTGGATGCCAAATGAATGCACCTGCATATTTCATTGCCGCCCTGTCACTTGCTGGCTCCCCTACGGCCCAACTTTGAATGTAGCTTGAGAAAACTCATTTTTGAATAGAGGTTGGTAGTCCTGATATTATGTACACCCAAATAAATGCAACTTAGATGGACGATAATAATGATTGAAGCCCATCTAAACAATAGTTTTAATGTTTCGCATTTAATCCTTAACAACATGTAAGAATTTTAATGAGATCAATTTGGTTTTAGCTTGTATGTGTACTCTAATGGAAAAAGTATGTATATTATAAAAATATTTATTAAAAAATATTTGCTTTGTTTCTGCGATGTTTTGCATGGCTTTCTAAAATGTTTTAAAATAGCAATTTAAACCAAATTTTGTCAGAATACTAGCTTAATTTGTTTGAAGTACTAAATCTTTTATTAAAATTTAAAAATGCTCAGAGTTCAATTTAAAGCTAAGCACCTAAAGTTAAAAATGTTCTTTGCCAGGACATTACATTACATACCGTTAACATGGCGACCCACTGCCTTAGTTTTTTGTTGGGGCAGGTCACTTGCGATCCACAGCATCCACCCGCCGTGTGTGGCATGCGTTGCGGAAACTGTTGCTGCGGCTGTTACCAGCGTCGTTATAAAGTAACGGTACCGCATCCAGTCCTAGTCCAGTATCCTGGCAGCCTCGCGTGGCAACGGTATTCGAAGTGATAACGGTTATCTTACGATATATTAGAAAATGTGACGGCAACTTGGCGGGACCGTGCGTATTAGCTTATTGTTTATTTTTCATTGAACTTAAAATGGGAATTGAGATTGATTTCAAAATACAAGCGGTGATGGGAGGTATATAACGGGGAGTTGTGACTTAATCTTGGTACAATTGACATTGATTTTATGTTTTAAGAAGTTTTCATATTTTAGTTGCTCTCATTTAAAGTATGTTTTAAATTGTCTTTATTACATTCTAATCTAAAAATATTTTAAAAGCATTACGGATAAATGGTGTGCCTAAATGTATGCTATATTTTAGACTTGAATTTGGTATCTTGAATTTTTTTATTGCTTGTAGATAGCATTTCAATTAAATTAACTTATTTTTCTTCTTAATTTATTATTATATTAATTTATTCTTTATTCCATTTTTCACTTTAAGCTGGTTAATGCGTGTTCTTCCCGTCACTAGTGTTGCTTTGAGTAACTAAAAGCAATCAAGACTCCATCATTAATATCAAGTAACCAGCTATGAAAAGTGGCTGAGAGTCTCGCTTAAAAGATGTCTTCCGGGGAGTGGGACCTGCGGGCGCTGAAGGCGCTCGAGGAAGAGGAGCAGCGCGAGTTCCTGGCACTCAGCCAGAAGAATCTCTTCGACCCGCTGCCCAATCCCACCTCCGAAACGGCGGCCAGTGGAAAACCCACGCTCACCTATGCCCAGCTGCATCCGCATCTGCTAAAGCTCCCGACGATCGACGAGTGCCAGCTGATGGCCGTCAAGCAGCAGAGGTCAGCCGGCCTACGGTTCAGTCGCGCCCTGTCCCTCTCCGCCCACTCGCTCTCCTCGCGGACGGGAAGCGCCAACGCTGGCGGAAGCGGACTTGGCTTTGGGCGGAAACTGAAGGCTCGCTTGGTGGGGGCCAAGTCCAGTGGTTCCCTGTCACCGGGACGCCACTCGCACAGCTACAGTGTGTCCCCGGTGTACACGCCGCCGCCCATGAGACGCTGCGCCACACTGCACCACACGCAGCCGGTGCGCAAGGTCTTCAAGAATCTGCAGCAGCTACAGGAGCGAAAGCGGCAGGCGGCTGGCAATCACCTTCAGAGGATCACAGGCACCGGAAAGACCTACTGGAAGTACGGAGCAAACTCCACAGCAGCCTCCATCGTGGGACAACGAGCCCGTCAGAAGCAACAGCTCGAACTGGAGTCGAACGGGTCGGACGAGGTCAACTCAGAGCCACAGGAAGTTTCGGAGGCGGAGACCGGCTCCTGCAGTGTACCGCTGCCCTCGAAGGACACCAACGAAATCCTTCGCCTGATGCTCAGTGCGGCCAGCTCGGCCGTTACTGTGACGCCCACGGCGGCGGCAGTTGGCAACGGTGCAACTGGTGGCGCTCTGCCCGTGCGGCGCTACCAGAACGTCAGCGATGTCGAGGAGGACGAAACTGTTGCGTACGAAGCTTTCCACCAGCAGCAGCAACAGCAACAGCAACAACAGCAGCTGGCCGCCAAAAGCTTCGAGCGGAGTGCTGCTCTCTTGCGAGTGGGCAGCTTAACAGCGCAAGAGAGCGATAACAGTTCCCACAACAGTCCCGGCCGCGACATGCAATCCACAACGACGGGCGGCAGGCGGATGTTCAAATCCTCCTCCTTGGACTGGCCCGGGGAAGCCCCGCAGCAGCAGCAGCAGCAGCAACAGCATCCGCAGCAAACCCTGCAGCAGCAACATCAAAGCCTCCAGCACCAACAGACCGCAAATCAGCTCGAGTTGGTCGAACAGCAGACAAAGGAGGCTCGTTACCGGCAGCGGGAACATTGGGACCTGGAGCACGTCCATTTCCACCAGGACGGACTCGGACACCTGACCACCGGCGCTACGGTTATAGACGACGAACTGGAGCAGCATATCAAGCACTGTTCGTGTTCCTGCAATCACATGGGCTACGGCAACTCAATGGACTATCAGGTGAGTGGAGAATTTGATTTAAATATATCTAACAAATACATTAGGCTCCAGGCTTCTATGAACTTTCCTATCTGTCTGAGGTTGTTCTACATCCACTTTATCTTATTTTCCAAGCCAGTATATCGCTCTTTGTGCCCACTTCAAGGAAGGAACCACAAAGTGCGCACTCTTTTCACAAATGATTCCACCGTGTAATTTTAATTGCTTTAACTATTTGTGCACTGCGGGTGTCCGGCTGTTTCCGTCCATTCACTGGCCGTTAGTTTTCACCTTCTAATGCACCGGACCAGGCCAACACCCGCGTATTACCCAAACTCATTATCAGGCGAGGCTCTTCGAGGTACATTCCGGGCTCACGGCTGGATTGGCCCTAGGGCACTGGTGCTCCATTGTCTGACGACTGCCTGCAAGTGGCCCGCAGGCTGGGGCAAAACTTTTTAAACTAAATTGAATACTCCTCTGGATCCAACAATGAGGCTGTCCAGCTCAAGCACTGCTTGGGGTCTCTCTCTGCAGTCCCCTCACATCGTTATTGTCTGTAATTGTTAAGGCGATTTCAAGTTTAATAGGTGCCATTTCAAGTACAGCTGAAGTCGCTCCTATGACCCGAGATAAAGTCCTTTGTTTTACTGCGGCGATGCACATAGCTGCACTCTGTGCAGGGCCCCAGGGTCCGGTGACTTTAAATCGTGCAACACGCAGAAATAAACTGGCAAAGGACTGGACTCTAGGACGAGCAAATATTTTCCCCAGTAAATACGTAGTCAGTCGTGCCAAGAGAGCAACATTCTATTCCAAAGGATACTTTTGAAATGCTTTCGGCTATTAAATGGTGTCTTGCCAGCAAAACCAAAAACATTTGTGTGTTTAGTTTTTGAAATGGTTTCTAGGAATTTATAGTTTAAAGTGTTTGTTTTTGATTTAACAAATAAAGAAATTGAATGAAGCTATACCTGAGTATGAAGCTCATAAGGTTATCCTTCTACAAATTATTAAAGGCACATATTTATGATAATATTACTAATACCTAGGCATATCTGACTTTCATTTGTATACTTTAATTACGACTTTATAGGAGATTGTTGTACAGCATATAGATAATTCTACGACAAGTGCGATATTGCGATTGGGAGTGCTTTACTGATAGCTCTACTAACATACAGGGTTTAAGTCTAATACGATCGAACATCCAGGGGGTCATGCGTCTAAGGGCTGGTAGGGGAGGGGGCTGATCCTTCCGATCCAATCACTGCAGCGTACTCTGGGGCGGTGTGAGGGGCGTCCAGGTGTCGGCACTAACGGTCGCCGCTCCGGTCACTACGGCGGTGGGCACTGAGCCGCCCAGGGCAGCGCCGGACACAGCTCCCCGCTCCACCGAGTGGTCCAACGTTGGTGTCTCGATCTTGATGTCATTGTGGGCTATCTTCAGGCCTGAGCTGGCACACTCCAGAGTTACGATCGAGCTCTGTTCGTCGGCCGGCTTGTACATGGCTGCCTGCGGATCGTCCAGCGTCTTCGACACATCAACGGGCTCCAGGGGGTGGGCGGCGTAGCTGTAAGGCGGGGGTGGCGGGATTCATTGATAGCTACGTTAGCGGTAAGAGCGCACAGTTCCCCACCGAAGTAACCTACCCGATCTCCAGGGGAATATACTCCGGCTGGTAGTACGCGGCCGCTGCATTCTGATACAGTCCGTACTCGGCCCCAGAACCGTTGTGCCATCCACTGGCGGGATAACTCAGGGCCGAGGGAGCATTAAGCACTGCATTCGTGTACAGCTGGTGGGTGGGTGAGGTGGGCGTGGGATGGTACACCTGGTGTGCAGCAGCACCATAAGCCGCTTGAGGAGATCCCGAAGCTCCGACACCGGCTCCAACGCCCACTCCCGTTCCATAGATGTCCGTCTGGGCCATGTTGTACTGGTGACTGTGCGGCGTCAGGTGGTGGATGGTATAGCTGGGCGAGGAGGTTGTGTAGCTGGGCGATCCGTTCGTGGGCGACGGCGAGTTATGAGAGGCTGAGAAGGAGTCAATCGATGGTATTTCGTTAGTGGTTGAAGGCTACTTGACGTTGCCATTAATTACACAATTAAATTATGCCCATATTTCAGTTGTGAATTTACTAATTAAAACTATTTATCACTCCTGACTATGTAGCCACGAAGATTAAATCACTTAGGAGTTGTAGGACAGCTTCCACCAGTTAATGGATAATAGATTATGTTAATAAATAAAATTATATTGAGTTTTAATGAGTTGTGGAAAGCTAAGAGAGGTTAATAAAGGTTTTTTTCCTCCCCTCATTAATTAAACAATAAAAAAGCATACATTTTTCAGTTCGAAAACTAATTAAAACTCATCGCTGTTATCGGGATTTACAGAAAACAAAACAAAGTTAAGACTACTCACAGATATTGCGGCCACTGCACACGTTCATGGGCATGGGTCCTGGCACGCTGGTGGCGTTCCAGTAGTTGCCGTTGCTCTGCCAGCTGCTGGGATACGAGAAGACCGAGGCCGTGGGACTGGCCTCCACCGGCATGAAGCCGGACTGCGAATAGGAACTGCTGAAGCAGCCGGCGGCGCTGGCTGCGGATCCGATGCCGCCTGTGCTGCCGCTGCTGCTGCTCACACTGGTGCTCACCGATCCCGTCGACGAGGAGTGCAGGCTGGTCGGTGTCTGTGGGGCCGACGGCGGCTGCGGCGAGGTCGAGGAGGCATTGCCGACACTTCCATTGGATCCCGAGCCGGAGACAACTCGGGGCCGGCTGTAGGGAGTGCTGCGCGTGGGAGCCGCACTACGTCCGGAGAGCGAACGCCCGTACCGATCGCAAGTGGCGCCCGAAGGGGAACCCACAGACGCGGCGGAAGACACGCTGGGACAGGATCCCACCAGGCCGTGACTCTGGGCAATGGGTAGCGGGGGCGGGGGAGCGGCCACGGCAGCAGCAGCAGCAGCGGTGGTGTAGTGCGTGGGCGGAGGTATGAGCCAGCCATAGTGGGTGTCATGTGGATAGAGCGTGTCCGGACGCTCCTTGGCGTCGAGGAAGGCCTTTGCAAACGGATTGTATTTGATCTTGAGCGAGGTGACCTCTTCGTTCTGGTAGGCCGTCACCGCAATGAACTGTGTTTCCGGAAAGGGATAGGTCACCACATGCCGCTGCTCGGAACCCACCCGCACCAGATGCACCCGCGGCTCGTACTTGTGCAGAGAGTTGAGCATTATCTGCAAGGGAATTGGGAGGGGTTATAGAGGTTTGCTAGGGTTGAGTCTTATGTCGGAGACTTCTCACCTGTCCATTGCCATTGGTCTTGTTGGTGAGCTTAACTTTGGCAAAGGAAATGGGCTCCTTCATCCAATGGGCTCCGAAGTTGGGAGACTCTGGGTGCACGTAGATGGGATTTGAGGGTGGAACCTCCGCCTTGCCACCGGGAACCTATAAAAATAATGAAAAGGGAATTTAATAGGGAACTCCAGTGGGGATTAAACTTAAAATTAAGGATTTTCAAATAGAAGTAGGAATTGAGAATAAATTGTAAATCCAAATAGGATATTTATATTTTTCGGATCACTACCTAGTCTCCGTAGTTATAGACTTACCCACTCCCCGTTGACGTACTTCCAGCGGTGTGTGTCCACCTGGACAAACTCCAGCAGCACGGTGTACATGGCGGCGGGATCCAGACCCGAGGCGCTGATCTTCACCACGGGGAACATGCGCCTGGAAGGTAATGACAAAAAAGAAAAACGGGGATCGCAATTAGCAATTGTGACTGTTATATAACAGTCGCCTTGCATCCGTAATAGTGGACAAACATGGGACCCAACTGCCATGGCTTGTTTGCCTTTGGCCTAGACCCAAGTTCCCCCCAAAAGGCGGAGTTCGGCTTGAAATGAAATCTGAAGAGAGGAGCTCTTAGGGCCTGGGGGATGGCGAAGGGTGGAGCGTCTTGGGATTGCGTTGCGGGCAAATATTGGAACGCTCATGCGGGGTCTGTTCCACAACAATTAGTACAAGATGGCGGCTGTTGCCGGGCCACGCTAATTAGCACCTGACCAGGCCAGCAGCAGACCCGACTCTCGGCCCGGTTCCAAGTTCTAAACGCGCGTTTCGCGCACACACACTCACCCTCCATACATATGCCCGTAAATTGGTAAATATTTTTAGTTATTTCAACAAATGCTCTGCTCGCATGTAAATAAACACACGGACAAACGTAGCCGTACACTCACAGAAAAGTGCAGGAATTTTGATCGGAAATGTGAGGATAATCTTTATAAAATTACAGAAATAAAATTATTTTCCTGTGAAATTTTGCCTTTATATTTTAATATCCAAACGGAACTATAACCTTTTTTTTGCTCTAAATAAATAGCCGTTGAAATAGTTTTCAATTAGCTTTAATTAAAATATTTACTGAAGTTTTTGTTCTGATCGCATTCAAATATTTACCCGAGTTATTCATTATTTTGCCCGAGTGTATTTATCTTTTGGCTGGACTGGAGAAACGTTAACGCTTCATTATGACTTGCCAACGATGAGCAGCGAGATGAAAAATATGGAAAACCAATGCAGCAAAAACAAAAGCGCAAAACCTCATTGCCAATTTGCATAGGAAAACAAAATGCGCCGCCATCGCCATTTAACACATTCGAATTTTGAACTGAAAAAACCCTCCCCCCTTTGGCCCCCAGAAAATTCGTCGACTCACTGACTTACCTGCCGTTCTTGGTGACGATCATCTCGTTGGTGAGATTCTGGAACCGCAGCCACAGCTCTCGGTCGTCCAGTGAGACGCGTAGATTACGATCCAGTTCGCTGGGGCTGCTGGCACCACCCACAACTCGGTGGCCCCCGTTGCCGGATCCGCTGGCACTGCCGCCGCCCGCAGCCACCGCCACCACGCCACCCAATCCGTGGCCATGTCCATGTCCGTGTCCATTGTGGGTCACATGCTGCGGCGAGCCACTGCCCCCATTGGCAGCGCCGGCTCCACCTCCTCCTCCGCCGCCCGACACATTGCCACTGAGTCCGGTTGTTGGATCCACGGCGGACAAGATGTGCGATGTGGTCATGTCAGCTGCAATGCGCAAAAAGGAATGCAATTGAAATCCTTTATTAATGAATTGAAGTTTTTCATATTGGAGGATTTTTTTAAATATTTTCAATGGGGAAATAAAAATATATATTTATATTAACAGAATTGGAAGGTTGCTTAAAGTTAAATATGTTTTTTATGTGAAGGATTATTGGCAGAAACAGGAGAGCTTTTTGCTAACTTAACGACTTTTATTATAATGGTCTTAGCACTCATTTGGTTGTCAATTTTGATATTTATTTATTGATATTATTTATATTTTTTTGATGCTTAGAATGTGGCCTGAGTTTCTTAAGCAAAAATAAATAACTTTGAAATAATGTTCTACTTAGATTTTTGCTGGTCAAATCACTCTCTCAAAAATACCGAAGTGTTAGAGTAATTTTCCTAAATATTAATTTATATATTTATAGTTGTACTTAAGTTTAGTATCCTTAGATCTTTATCTTTTTAAAAGACATACGTTTCGGGCTTGAGAGTTCAATCAAGGCCGTGGCCAGTGTGCATTGGCATTACATCAAAGCAATTTCACCCGCCTGGTCGTCGAAGTGTCGGCTTTATGCATTTACAACACTGTCCCAGGAGCATTAGAAGAATGCTCGTCCAGCTCTCTTGTCGGCTTTTAATTATATTGCACACTTTAGCCATGCCTGGGATCTTGCCTGCGATTGGGATTGGGATTGAGGCAGAGACCAAGTCTGAGGCTGAGAGACTGGCTCTGAGTCTGAGTCCGAGTCTGAGGCGGCTGAGATGCTGGCTGGTCATAAACAACGGGCACCCTTTTTATTTATGGCCGCGGCAACAAACACCTCTGTTTTCTCTGGGTTTTGCGTCGGGGTCGGGCCAGGGTCACATGGATGCCGTTCCGATGCCGAAACCCCTTTAGATGTGCCGGTTTTGGGTGATGTCTAAATTCTGGAGTCTCCCGTCCGTCGAAAGTGTTTCTCGCAATGTTTTGTAATCATAAATTAACAAAATGTATTAATTGTTTTGTTTGTTTTTATTGGGCCTCGAATTGGAGGCGAAGTGCCGCCGCCGTCTAGGATTTTCTTTTCTGTTTATGAATACCCCAACATACCTTCCAGCTGATTGTTCTTGCATCTTGGATCCAGTTTTGATTTATGGGAAATGTTGGTGCCCATCTTCCATCATAAAAGATGGCCATAACCGAATGTGGTTCGGTGTCTTTCTTATTTGTCAACCATTTAATTTGATGGTGTCAAGCGAACAGGTTTCAATGGGGTTCTAGGTGAGAGACCCGAGCCACATGAAATAAAATGGCTTCAACAATCAATCAGCAGATATGTCTTCCCTAAAAAGTTCTTCGGTTGAAAGAGCAAATCAATCAAGTCTAGGATTAAATTTGTAAATTATTTAAAATGTTCTTTCAGCCTTAATGGCACTCCATTCAGTTAGTTTTCAGCTTACAAAGTTTGCAGAAACTTCTTGATTTCATATTTGTTCTTTTAAATATTATTTGTCTAAGACTAGGCACATTTCCTTTAATCTTTTCCGTTTCTTTAGCAGCCAATTAAAAGTTTCCCACATCATATTTATTTCAATCAGTTGACTTTCAAAGTTCAACCATTCTAACCCTTTTGAACAGCAACTCGACGACAGTTTATGGATGTTCAAAGGTTTCCGTTTTCCCGCTGCCCCAGCTTCCCGCCGCATTATCCTAATTTTCACGCAATTCTTGGCGGGATTTTCTCATGTCCCCAATAGACGACACCATAAAAATTCACTCTTCATGACGGTGCCGCTCATGGGCACAGCTCAGCACGGCGTGTTTGTGTTCCACATCGATCCGCTCCACCACCGCCACCGATGGAAGCTGGTGTCCCAGCCTCGGCTCCATCACTAAGCTTAATGAAAAGCTGTTTTTGTATGTTGTCTCCTCAGCCGAGGGCGCGTGTGTGTGCCCGCTTCTACGGGTATATACATAAAGTATAGTATACTTTGACTTTTGATGGCTGCCATGACGGGTTTGGGGTTTGCATTCGACTCTTTCCCCATCCGCCTCGTTGTTGTCTTTGTTGATTTTTGAATCATTTCGTGACTTTGATATTTACCCAGACGCTTTGAGAGGGTTTTATTTTTTTCTTCTATTTATTTTTTCGTATGAAAAAATGTGCGCTATTCGAAATCGAACCGAACCTTTTGTAACATGGCGCTTACGAACTCAAATGGAAGTACACAAAGTACATGCGAACACGTACTAATGGTGGCGAATGGAAAAATATTGTGGGATTTGGAGATATATTTAGGTTTGTTTTTTACAAATATGTTTCTTTAATACTAAATTGAAATCATTATAAATATAAAAAGTATGTTTTAAAGTAGACTGACTGCATTTCATTGGGGTTAAATAGGCTTTAATTGGATGCACACCAAATGGACTAATGACTTGCATCTCTTTTTTTTACCGCATTTAAAATGTTATTTAAATAACTATACTCTGTACTCAGGAGTTAAATGAGTGAACTTGAATGGGCAATTTACCAGAATAAATGGTTGCCTTTTTAATTTAATACTTTTTAAACAACGAAATTAAATTGATATATACACTCAAATGTGTTTTATGGTAAACTTAGTTTCAGTTTCAAATTAATACTTTTTAACTCTTTTTAAATAACGAAATTTAATTAATAAAAACAAATAAACAAATATATTTTGGCTGGTATATATTTTTATATTAATGTTTATTTCCCTTTTCAATCAGTTTCCATAAAGCAACGACCGCAAATTCCGGGCGTGGCACTCGCATTATTATTATTATTATTGATTCGTAAAGTATATCGATTTCTTGGCCATACTTCACACTTTGCTCAAAAGGATTATATTTCGCACCTGCTCAGGATGCTAGCGGGTGGTGGCTTCGATGACAACTCGCTGTGGTATCGCCCCTTCGGAGGCGATTAAAACGAATTTGCTAAATTTCACACACCACTTCGCATGAAAATAAACCAAATTTAGATTTTCAGGCACTGCGCGGAGGCGTACGCAGTTTCGGAGATATCAAAAATTAAAGCACGGACTCCACAGTTATTCCCCTCCCCGTGACCTTTGTCACCTTAAAATCAGTTCCTTGATAATAAAGTTAAAGATAAAGATACCACTGCTTCTCCGGGGGCTGGCCGGTGGGCGTGATTGTCACACTTTTGTTTTCTGCACTGCACGGCACAGTGATAGGCGCACTTTATGAGGGGCATACTAAAATTTTGTACAAACTGTAATTAATTAGTAAGCATTTGTCAAGTACTAAACGATCTGCGGGGGCGGTGCGGGCGTGCGGAGCGTTGTGCCTTCGGTCTGTTTATGGGAATCTTGGATTTGCATTTAATAGGATAATTTTCACATGCGTCGTAATTGGCCGATCTAAGTCGGTAGGTGTTTTTTGGCAATCCGCGTCTGCTTTGAAATTCTTATGTCCCCACTAATTTGCGTGTGAACGTGTGCCACGCCTACGGCCGCCAGAGATATACATAGCTTCTCCCGCCCCCCTACCTACTGTTGCTGCTGCTGTTTTATGTCATTAGAGGTATTATTAGGATCGTTAATGGGGGCTTTTGTCACTTGCCCGCTGGATTTCGGGCCGCTCGTCAACACTTCTTTTCTTGTTTTTTTTTTTATTTTGGACGAGTGTCAAAAAGTGTCTGTTTGGTGGTTGTATTTGGATGCGGCATTTGATTTTCACACGTTCGTTTAAATAGGTTTGCCAATTTGCTATTTGATTACGTTTATGGTCATATGTCACACGGGACTATAAACACAGGCATTTTATGGGCTCTCGGAGCTCTTGATTCGGAGAATCGAATATAAGGTAATGCCGGGCAGTTGGAGCGCCATCTGTTTTGGGGTCAAGTTTGGAATGGCGTCACTTTCTAGAGTCCTGACTTTGACTTGGGGATGAGGGTTACCGGTGAAGATAAGCCAACATTTAAGAAACCTAAGGTTCTTATTTCTAAAGATACTATACAAATTTAAAGATGTTAAATAAATACATACAATTTGGTATAAAACGAAGGTCCTTGTTTTAATTTCTTAAAACCTACACTTTAGTATTTTGGTAAGCTATTTTTGACCCTTAAAAGTTAAGATCGAAGATATAAAAAAAGTTGTATCTTATATACATTTTGCTTTAATCCACAGTTTCAATTGAATCAAATCGATCAAAGCCACATGCTTTTATTGTATTTTTAGCTAGTGAGAAAATATGTTTGGGTCAAACTTCTGCTTCTCTTAAATATTCAAATAAATAAATACTGATAATATAATTAATATCAGACTATATTAAAGATTTCATCTTAATACTGAGCCCTAATTCCGAGAGAATCTACAAGAAGTCACATCTAGACCAACTCAAACAACTTATTACATTGCAACCTTATGTTATTTAAATACAAGAGAGTTAAAAATATTAAATTAATATAGAAAATGATAAATTTAAATCAATTTTTTTCAAGAACATATTATTCAAGATTAATTTTAACATATTAAATAAAAATATTATTGCCAAAGTGAATCGGATTTAATAGTAATTTTGTATTTTAATTTTATTAAACCCTTTTTTTCCTTTAAGAGTATTATTTTTATTCCTGACTACGTAAATTTTACTAGAACCCTTAAAGAATACACTTTGTTTGGCAATATTTATGTTCCGACAGTAAAACAAAACCAAAGTTATTACCAAGATAAACTTACATATTTGGAAAACTTTTCCCCGCCGCAACTCGGCGTTCTCGATATAATCCAGTGGAAGAGCTTCTCGTAGTCTTAGTTTGAATTAGATTTCAGATTTCGGCTAAGCTTTAAAACACTCCCAAAGCCGGCACTTTTGTGTTCACAACTGTCTCAAAGGATCACTTAAATTGGTCGCGGATCTGAGAACGGTTCCACTGTCGAATAATGGATGAGATTTTTTTTTTATAAAGGTGCGAAGAGGAAGCGCGTGAGTTTATCCCTTGTGTCTCGTTTCGCTTTTTGAGTTTTTCGATTCGAGTCGAGTTCCGTCGAGTTGTGCGCTGCCGCCGATCGTGTGTTTGCGTTGCCACCGTTCCCGAGCTAATGATCGACGATCGGTGCTAATTTCTTCAACCATCACAAGCCGCGCTTTCGGTGCCTCTATGCCTCGTCTTTGGTCAGTTGTTTTTGTTGCTGCTTCTGGCCCTGATGGCCGGCTAGAGTAACCCGTTTCCGCTCCTATGGCCGTCCCGCTCTGGCCCAACCGGTGATCGGTCAGGCCAGGTGAGGCCACGCCCTCTAACAGGTAGAAGCGTTGGTGTGGCACCTCTGTCCCTCTCGCTCGGGTCCATATGCGGCCATCGCGCCAAGCAACCGGGCCCACAGGTAGAGGAAGCCTTGGCCAGGGGGCTTTCAGGTGGGTCGGATAGCTCAGGGCGAGCACACCTCGCGGGATTGGAGACTGGAGTCCTGCGGCAGTGGCAGGGTGCCCCCGTGGAGAATCGTTCAAACTTTGCATGCGCCAAAAATTAAGTGAAACGTGTTTCCGTTGTGCACAACCGATGCACGGAGAAAAAGAATCGTTTAACTATATGGTGAAAATATTGAAATAAAGAAATGGAATTTTATAAATTCAAAATGAATGTCGGAATATTGATCAGAAAACAAAGAGCTTTAAATTGTGGCTAGGAAACTTTATTAGGAAGTATTATATATTCATTCTTTTAAATGAATTTAATATAATTTAAGCCCCAAACTATCATACCCGAGGCAGCATGACACAGCCTTTAATTTGATCCCATTTTAATATGTGTATATATTTAAATTAAATTTCTCTCCGTGTGGCCAAAGTCTGGAGTCACTGTCCGTCGCAGAATGGCTTTGATTTGTTTAGACGCTCGTTTCGTGATTTGTGTGCACAACCAATTAAAACTTTGTATTTTTTCCACGGGGTCTGTTTGTAGTTCAAAACGGGTTTGCCGTTCCAACACTCTTTCTTTTTCCATTTTTTTCTCTGGTTAAATTTTCAGCTGAATTTCGAGTTGTAAACATTTGACGACTGCGTACGTCAATTTGTGTATGTGGCCAAAATATGAGTTGGCCTGGGGCGGAGTTGCTTTTTTTTTGGGGCGGTGCGTGACAGGTTTCGGCCAGACGAGATTTGCCATCAAAATTAGAACGATGAATGGCTGAGTGTCTCGTTTATATATTATAGCTTAGTCAAGGATGACTGTACGTTGATTGAAATAATGAAATAATATGAAAATGAAATACACTTTCAATTTAAATTCTATTAGAAAATGATTATTATTTGTTTTAAATATATTGTTTTATTTCAAAGCTATTCTTAAACTTATTTCTTTGCTATATTATGCACAAATATTTTATTATGCAATTATAATGAGTGATAGTCCCTGCATAACATTTCACTTCACTTGAAACCCATATAACTCTAATTAGAAAGATTTATAAGCCTTGAACAAACTAAAAACGTACATCTAAAAATATATATTTTATTTGTTTCGTTATTGTCTCAATTCGGGTGCTAATTTCACAGAATATTAAATAAAGCAAATAGCTTTTGTTTAAAATATATTTATGAACCTCAATGCGGCAACTATTTATAGCTTTTTCGTGATTTTCGATATCACGCGCATCTTGCAGCATCTCCTGCTTTTATTTTTTCTCTTCAAAAGTCCGCTTCATCGTCAATGGATCGACTTTATCCGGGGGGCTGGGAACATTCGATGAAGTTGGGCATTCTATGGCGCTGAAAGACAAACACCGGCCCAACTATGGCCATTAGTTTAAGGTCTGCTACAGCAACGGCAACAACTCGACGGGGTAAATGAGAAAAATCAACAGAGTGTGGAACTCAATAAAATGCCCGCTCATGAAAATGGAGGGGAGGCCAGTGGTCGGCCGGTGGCCGGTGGTCGGAGGCTGTGCGCTGTCTGGCTAATGGAGAAATGTATCTGGCGGATAGACAAGTGAATCGAATGGATGGATCGCCATGTAGTTGTCGCAACCGTGACGAACGTCTGGCTACCTATATCTCGTAGTCGGTCGGTCATTCATTAAAGGTGCCGCGCGTTTTCATTAAGAATCCGGCGCGGAGGAGTACGCGGAAATGCAGGCCAACCTTCCGACACGATCAACCCTTTCGCTGGGAGCGTCCTTGCCCCAAATATTCACCGCACGGCATTGTAGCCGCTTTATGGCCAATCCTTTCTGCTTGTGTGTTTGCAAACAATTCGATTTTATGGCCGCCTAAGCGAATTTCCCCGCCTCAATTAGGCTGAGGTTGTAAACTCATAAAGCAAACACGCGAGAGTGCGAACGCCGAGCAGGCAGGCAGGCAGCCGGCAAAAAAAAAAACAAGGAGGAAAAATAACGGAGGGTAAATGGGGCAGGACGGGCTCGGTTCGGTTTGCACAGGATGCGCACGCAAATATATCCTTCGGGCGCAATTAGCCGTCGGGAAAATCCCAGTGCCGCTATCATCCAACCCAGAGCACACACCCAGCCAGCGATCGAGTTCGTGTCCGAAGTCTTTCGTTCGCCATTCTTGGCTTTCCGCCCATGGGTTCGCCCCTTTCTAGTCTGCTCTGTTTGCTCGAACCCAGGGACCCGAGACCCGAGATCGTAGACCCAAAACCCAGACACATTTACATATTGCTCGTTTTCTGCTGTTTTGCGCCGCGCTTAAGTATGTTTGCCCATCCCGATCTCTCTCTCACTGTTTGCTCTTGACCATTTTGACCATCTCTTTGCCATCTTGGCCTGTTTGCCGCTCGTCTACTTCTCACCCCAGGCTGCTAGTCGCTACAGGATTCCCGATTTCCTGGAAGCAAGCTTAGCTTTGAGCTTGGAGATCAAAAACTTGAAAATGGCGTGAGTCAGCAAACAAGACATGGGAGAGCCAAATAAAGACCACTTTAAGCCAATGTTGACTTGGCTGCGAGAATAACCTGTTGCAATAAGTTGCATAATTTCTCAAGCTTCTTAGTTTGAACTTGTTATATGGCAGAGACAAGTCCAGATAGTAATATTTACAATAGGTTTCAATTGAATTTTTTGGTCTAAAAATATAATTAGATATCAAATATACATACGCATTGTGAATGTTATCACGCAACCATAATGCCTTACAGAAACTCTTAAAGATCGGAGATCCGACGGCAAGAATTACCAGCAATCATTCGATGGCCAGACCTTAGACTATAAGGACAACTTAAATACTCTAACTTTATCATCCTGATCACTAGCCGGGCAAAAGAAGAACCCTTTGGAGTTTTACGGTTTTATAAAGTTCTTGAAGTTGAAATTTATTTTACAGGGTTAACAAAGTGTATCTCCAAATATAGCTTCATTCTACTAAAATGTCAGGCATCGGAGCTATCTGAGTCTGGATCCGAGAGCATGGCAGTAAGCGAAAGAGGAACCGGCTCCTGCCTTGCCTGGTTTGGTCCTCGCTTGAAATAATCCCACATGCAGGGTATTTTGCACCAAAATATATTGATCATAGTGAGTCCAGTGGTCAGCAGGCCGGCTATTCCCCAGCCAACGTAGCCGGACCTTAGCAGCCTTGTGATCGCCTTGTAGAAATGAATGTACAAATTGGTAAATTTGGATGTCGGGTGCTCCCAGAACCTCAAAGGTGGAATCTCTCTCCAAAGTCGCCGAAGGATGACATCGCGCAAAGAGAACACGTCCTGCTTGCTGCCCAGTTTTCGAAACTCTCCGTCTAGCACATGATATATGGTTATCGGTTCAGTGGCAGACATTCGAATACGCAGGGTTTCATCCTCGGTGGGATCTCCAAAGGCCAGGCCCACGTGGTCCGTTGTGATCGGCATGCGCTGAAGAACCCGCTTGAGGTCCTTGCAGCCCGATTCGAGCTTTGAGCAGAGAATCACCAGCCACTCGCCGCTGTTCACCTGGTTCAAGTTGCCCTCATCGATAGCGGTTATGAGTGGTTTTTCCGGCAAACCGGTTAGGAAAACCAAAAGTAAAAAATGTAAAATAAAAACAAAAAAATAACGGAGAAACATCTCTTTAAGTTCAACCAAAAGGTTTAAGCAACGATTTTCGAATGAATACTTCAAGAGTTATTGGAGCTACGTATTTCAGGGGATGAAAGGAAAGTAAGAGAAAACAAGATGTAGAATTTATGGGATTTTGTGAGCTTTGAACTATGTAAATGTTGAAAGGTATTAAACAATAGATAGAGCTTTGTATATTTATGAATAAACGGAAAGTATAAGAAACAGGATGTAGATTATTTTTATAAATTCTTAAACTACGGAAAGGTTAGAAGGTAATATAAGTTAGAAAGACCAACTCCTATACATATTTTTCTTATGAAAAGTAATGCCACAATAAACAAATGTTTCAAAAATATTCAATCAAAGTAATATACAGCTAATAATGCTTTCCTTAATGCTATAAATTTAAAAAATTGAATACTTATTAGCCCTGATTATCTAGAAGTACAGTTGCCACCATCGAGTGCTGACAGGACATTAGCATAAGATGGCTATCAGGGCAACTCGAGAGCTGTTTCTGCTCTCGTCCTCTCCTGTCTGAGTGTAAATAATTACCCGCAACAGGAATAATAACTGGTGGGCTGCGGAGGGAGGCGCCTCCTCCAAGGAGGAGCCGATGGGAGGACCTGTTCTAATGACCACAATAAATTATTTTCATTTAGGGGCATTTAGCATAGAGAAAAAGCCGAGTGGCTGGTAAAGAAATAATTTATAGCTGTTGAAAACTTAACATGTTCATTTGGCCAGAGCATGTGTGTGTGTGTGTCTGTGTGTTGGGAAATTGTTGGGGTGTGTGGCAAATGTGTGTGTGAGCCCAATAATAATGGCGCTTGTTAAGGCTTATGAGTAAATGTTTGGGTGTGTGCGTGCGTGGGACAGCAAATGAAAGGACCTTGCCAAGCATTCGCCTGGACATTCCCCGCTCCTCCCCAAACACCAAGGACATGCCCCAACTATTTGGTATGTATTTCATGTGTGTGTATGGCTGTGGGTGTGGGGGTGCGCGGGTGAGCGGAGTGTGGATACAATTGTTGCTATATGGTCTCTGGTTGTGGCTGCTGCTGCTGCTGCTGCCACCGACAGAAAAATTACAGTTGCATACACATTTGCCTGTGTTAAATTGTCCCACAACCAATACAAAGTGACCTTTTCATTTATTTTTATGATGCCCCAGCCTCCCTTGGAAGCCCCACAATGCCCATTTTCCCGCCCCATCAGCACATGTTACAGAGCCCCGGTCTCGGCCATAAAAAATAGTTCGCCCAATCCAACTTTCCTGCGGCAACAAATGTTGGTTACTCCGGCCGAAAGAGGATTCCTGGTTACTGGATAAAATGTATTTTGTTTTCTGTTCTTCCATTTTTTTTGTTGGGATTTTGAATTTGTTTATTCGAGTCTGGGCCTAATGGAAGGGAAATCTGCAGATGCCCATTCGGGTGGCATGTAATATTATATCTGTATCTGATGAAGGCCTTTTTTGTTGATGGTGTTTATTGGGTGGTATTTTTTCATTTCCCCTTCTCATCGGAAATTTCCATAGTTTACCCCAGGTGCTGTTATGATCTGTTTAGCTTAAACATTTTAATTGGCTTCTAAAGGAAAATATACAAACATTTTCCCGTGCGGCTTTAAACTTTTGTTGATATCTTTAGTAGGTAAAAGTTTCATGTTTGCTGGCTTTTTGGCATCGAGAAGAAGTTTGAAGAGCTTGGTTTTAGTTTAAGTTTTAAATACTTTTGTTAACATTGAACCGTAATGATACGTTGTGGGGAATAAGCAGCCAAGTTTAGTGAATAATGCACGAAGTTACTCAAAACATTTAATTCCCCCATATTATGTAGTTGTGCATTTTTTGTATTATTTTTTATTTGCCGGCTGCCTGGGGCTTATCAATCTTGTGGTGCTCTGGCCGGCTCTTATGGTCTTCAGTAACCCCTTGGCTTTTGGCTTCTTCTCGCTGCAGTTTGCCCAAGCTCTCGAAGTTGATGCTGCACTTCATCGGAAAGGAAAACAAAATGTTGCAGTTTAAGCTTTTACCCAGACTCTTCAGTGGGTGAACGAGTGCAGTGCACTTGGCCTGCAGGGCGATGATACACGAAAATTGAATATACTGTACACTGAGCAAAAGAAGTAATATGAAATGCAGCAAATGCTGGTGCTTAAAATCTTATACAGATCATTCGGTGGTTTTCTATCTTTTGATAGAAATTGAGTTATTCATACAAATTTATATTTCCGAGTGTACTCTATCCGAGTTCGTTACCAGGGACACGAGTCCGAGAATATATCTGCCCGTTGGCCTGGGGGACGCTCGAGTGGCCCATCATTTATATGTTCCTTTTCCTGCCTTTGACTCAATCATCTGCTCGTTTGGAGGCTGCCGGAGCTCCATAATTTCCATTAGAAGCGCCCTGGGCCCGAACCGAACTGAGTCCAGTCAAAGCCAGCTTCCGACCCAAATGCCTACGAGTCCTGCCGCCCAGTTTTGACCGCTTTGGCAGCCAACAATTCCGGCTATGCCAAACTGCAGTTTTGGCTGTTCGTTCAGTTCGTTTGTTTCGGTTTCGGTTTGGGTTTGGGCTAAGAGGTTTGTTTTCGGTTTGGGTTCACTGTGTTTTCCCAACAAAAATTCGCACACACAAACAGAAGCAAATGTTGAAAAACTTTCCCCTGCATAAATTTGATTTATTAATAAATTATACACTCCTCTCCGCAAAAATGAAATTCAATTCTATTTCCGTTTATTTACTTGCAGGTGAGTTCGGGCAGCGAGACCACCTAGAATCCGTGCTCTGAAATCTACGCAAAATTGAATTGCCAGTGTGTGTATTTGGACCCTTACATATGTTGTTTTCCGGTAAATTGATGTTTAAATCTAAAACGAATTGAGTGCCTGTTTGTGAAACAAACCATTGAAAATGTATATGTGTTTACATATATATTATTTTTCACCTGCCTAAAAGCAGGTCATCGAAAAACAATTTTATTTTCACAAGCCACCGGCAGCAAAGTATGCAACGACAAAGGAATATACATATGTAGATTTGTAGGCACTTAAGCCGACTTATGTTCACAATTGTTGTTTAGTATTATATATATATATATATACATATTTCCATGTTTTTAAACAGCAAACTTAACAAGCCAAATACATGATTTTGCCCTAAGCAATTCGCTTTAAAAGTATTTTGACTTGGATTAACATTAAAAAAAATGAGGAAAAAAACTTAAGAAATAAATTAGGATAACATATAGTTCATATAAAACAAAATTATTAGTACATCATTTAACCTACAATTACCTGCAATGACATTAGTAATTAGTAATGATTTTAATCTGCCGAAATGCAAACAGTTTATGCTTTCACACAAAAATGTTCGACACTTCAAACAATCTCCTTTACATTTCAAAGAACTAAAAGCATCGCTTTAATTTCTAAAAATACCCTTTTATTCCCTTACCAGTCACTTCCAGTTGAAAGCATAAAAGAGTCTTAATCATTATGTAGTTGGTAGGGAATTGCAGTCGTTATATTGACTGCCAATCACTGAATTTAATGTTCGATACTCAGTTGAAAGTGGTGACAGGGCAGACACAGCTGCCATGGCTCAGAAGTCGAGTCAGGCACCAAGGGAGAAGGCAGAAAATTTAAATAGGCCTCCGCCTGTGAGGATGCTGGGTGGCAGACAACATTTGCATAGCCAGGAGGAGCTGGTGGAGAAAGTGCCGGAGAAAGTGTAGACGATTGCACACACACACATCGAGTTGACACTATTGGAAATACATTGCGTTTGCCTTGCTCTCGGTAGTCAAATGAGTTTTGCATAAACAAACATTGCCGGCCAGTCCAGTAGTCCCCTGGTACCATTTTGGCACTAAAAATCGGTTGGAGAAGCTGTAGTCCAGTGTCTGAAATAAATGATACCATAGTTTGTAGGGTTATATATCATATAGGGAAATTTAAGATCAATCAAAACTAAAGTTTTATATGAACATAGAATACAAAGAAAGAAGTTATTATCTCTTGAGCTTTTAATTTTATATATATACTTGGGTTATTTAGTAAATATATTCCTACTGCTTACAGTCTCTAGTATCTTTCAGTAATGAAACGGTCTTTAAGGTTTCTTTTACGTTTCCATTTCCCGACTTTCAATAGTTCCGGAACTGGTAAAGTACACTGTTACCTGCATTCCACAATTACCGGAAATAAAAATATTTTACCAGGACTGCAGGAGTAAAAATCTCAATGGGAATGCTGGGAATGCTGGGAATGCATAATTAAGGCAAACAAGAAAAATGAGCAAGCCCTAGCCTGCCATTTCTGATTATATTTTTGTGTTTGCCACATTTTGTACACTTCCTGCGGCAGCCGAGTTTGCTTCCGTTTTTCAAATTAAAATACGTTTAGCTTGGAGTACACGTACTCATTTATCATTTTATTATGGCCAAGGCAACCGGGACGGCATAAGGCAGGAGTTTTTTGCTCCATTCTGGCCGTTTTGTTTTCTTGCGCACTCTCGAATATTACGTGCTGGCCAACGGGGCGCATGAGTAATGCGAGCACATTGTGCACACGACTCTCGACTTGCCTCGATTTTGGAATTGAAGTTTTGCAATGTTGTCTGCCGGCCAACCTGTGTGTGTCTGTGCTTTCCATGCCGCCCGAGTTTTCTTATTACAGCACCCGTTCTGCAATGCGAATTTCGTTCAGCAGATTTCCATTAATGGTCACTCACCGTCTCACTCCCCGTCCTTTGTTTTCAGCTCCGTGCCAGCAGCAAATATGAGCAGGAAACACTCTGGACAATGATAGCAAGAACACAGCAACCATCAGAGGAGCTGCACACAGAAGAAGTTTCTGGGGTTCTTTGGGTTATAAAAAAGGAAAATATTATTAAAAGAAATTATTAGGTAGCCAAGGAAGTTGCTGTTGACTTAAAAAATAATTAAAAAGCTAAATGATTTCAGATTAATATTCATTTTCCTATTCCTGAATAGACTTACAGCTGCATTAAGTTTATGTTTATTTGTATATTATTAAAATGTATTACAATTTTCTTTCCGTGCTGGAAACAACTAAATTCTGTTGCAATTTCATTTCGCTTGTCCTGCATCGGGCTCCCTCGTTTCTCAGTACTTGGTTTGTTTCACATTTATATTCATTTGTTTTCCGTTTTATTTACCCAGCTCAACCGCAGCAACAAACAGCAGTGCTGTGTGTGCATGTGTATTTAGGTGTATGTATAATTTCCACAGAAAGCCGAGGGGAAAATACCCGCATTAGAAAATTTTTGGGGACAGCAGCGACGCGAACCAAATTCATTCCCCAAGTTATCGCCGAATATATATTTTTGTGCGGCGGCTGCTGGAGAAAAGTTGAAACCCCAAACACGATGACCAAGTTTGTGGCCTCCAACTAATTAATTGGGTATTTGTTTGGCTTTGCTGGGCTGGGAATTCGGGCAATATATTTTAAGATATTCTTCGGAGGGCCCCACAAGGATCAGCTGGGGTGTTATCGGTTGGCAGGAATTTTAATTACATATTTTCCGGTTACCGTGGAGCTTGTATTTCCGCTAAGGAAATGTAGTTTCTTTCTTTGTTTAATTTTTAATTAGTTTCTTATTTAAAATCGGATTCCCTGAGTTTCCAAAACAAGAAACACATAGAATTTAATTGAATTGTTTATTCTGCAAATAAACTTTAATGAAACTTTTACTCTTACTTCCCATTTTTGCTTCTCCCACATTTATTTACCTTTAAGAGATCGAACACTTGCCAACTCACATTTCCACTCCGAACAAAGTTATTTGGGGAACTCCTTAAGCACCATCAACTACTGCATCCTTGTTCATTACTTGCCTCAACTTTCAAATGAGAAACTTTCGAGGGACAAAACCCGGACAGGCAGCAAACTGTGCTTAAGATTTCCGCATCTGCCTCGGACAGGCGAAAGTATTGCTAATTGCAGTTTGTCCACAGGGAAGATGCAACAAGCTGTCCAGAGCCTCAATCCACCTCCTCCTGCCCAACCGCCGAAGCTCGACCACTGAAAAGTTGGATAAGTTACCGCTGTAATGTGGCCAAAGTAGTAGTAGTCGCAGGCTGAAGGATCTCATGTCGTTTCGGTGCTGGGTATTTAAATATTATAAAAGGTATAATGAGTTCTGCACAATCTGAAATTAGTTAATTTATTTTGAAAGCCACAAAATGTTTTAATTCAGTAAAAATATAGGAGTTTCTAAATATTATTAGTATCATATTTAAGGCACTTTACTAAGGCTTTGCTTTATTTTAAATACAAATTCAGAAAACCAAAAGATTGGAAAATTAAAAGGAACTTTATAAACATTTTTACATCATTTTAGTATAGTTTTATAACAGAATTTTAATTTAAAATCCACTCACTAATATATTTTTTCAAAAATTCTGATCCAAACGAGGTTTGAAAACCATTAAAAAGACTTGGCAAACACGGCAGTTATTATCAGGTATCTCCTAACCGAGTCCCTCGATTACGGCCTTCTCACTAGCTATCCGTAAAGTGTTTAATTTTTTTTTTTTGGGAAAGGAAAACTCAGGGAAAAGTAGGAAAAGCAGTGGAATGGCAACAAAGAGTGCCGCCACTAGCCGCCGGCTTCTGGAGAAAAAGAGCGTGCTTTGCCGTAAAAATGCTGTCGCTGTCCGGACTTTGGAGCGTGAAAGGCGGACAGGGGGTCGGCTACGGCTACGGTTACGGATCCGGGTCCGAGTCCGGGTCGCTTTGAACTTGCGGCTCCGCCTCTTCCGCCCGCTGTTGCTACTTTTTGTGACATTTTCGCAGAAGGTTTTTGCATTCGTGCAACTTTTTGTGCAGCTCTGCGTTTTATGGTGGCAACACGACACACAGATAAGAGGGAGGGGCTTGGGCGGGGGGCGTGTCAGCTTGCTGCCTTAAAGTTTGCGTGCCCGTTAATTTTGTTTGCGCTCGCGAAGAGTGTGAAAATTTATTCTAAGCTCTCGCCCGCTCTAATTTCTGCGGCCGGTCCCGAGAGAGAGTGGCGTAAGAACAGTGAAATGAGCTTCATTATTTGCAACAAATGGGGGTATAAAATATAATATAACTTAAATAAAATAAATAAAATAGAGTCTTTAAAGTGTAAATATAAAAGTGGCTCGAAGGGCAGTTTTTAAAAGTCCTAAAAAAGTCAGCAATTACTGATGGCTATTAATTTGCTACCCAACAAAATGAGTAATTTCCTTAGAATTACGTTCTTATTTCTTTTGACTTTATAGTTTTTGCTCTGAAACTTATTGGCTTAAACTCACGGTGCCTGGCGTGGAAATCGTGCGTGCGGGAAAGTTTCCCTCGACGCGTCGAAAAGTATGCAAATTATTAGAAAAGTTTTTCACATTTTTCACTGCTCCTTGGCTGGCGGGGCTGAGTTTCTCACATTTGACAATTGCCAAATCCTCGTTGCTTGCCACATCTTGGACGACACGGAGTAAGTGGCAGGAGGACCTAAGTGCGCACAAAAGTAGGTTAAATTATTAATGTGCCCCACTAGCCAGTGGTGCCTTGTGCCCCCAGGACACACGCACAAGCAGTCCAAGTCACAGGCTGGCCGGCGGCAGCAAACGTCAGGTTCGGGGGACATCCTTCTGGTTCCTGCTACTGCACTGCAAAAATAAATGGTTGAGAATTTGTTGGGCATTAAAGAGAAATCCAGAAACAAATTACTAAACTTTCTTGAAATCTAATCTAATTGAAGTCACGCTCTCTTTTAAAATTTTAATTACTTTCGATTTTTATGTCACAAGAAGGAAAGAAGTCGTGCCTGGGAATTTAAACTTGTTGATTTAAGGATTCAACTCCCTTTTTGCTTAGTGTGCCTTTCACGTTGCGACAATTTAATGCCCTGCTCTTGACATTCGGCCGGACCCGAGCCCGGATCCCCGGCCTGGCCATCCGATTTAGGTGTGTCCGGCATGGTGGCGACCCCTTCATCGGCCTCCTTGTGAGGGTGGGCAGTGCAATTTGTCAGTTTTCCCACTCGACCTCGGCCCGTTCTCTGTCCTGTGTTGCGGAAATTATTATTTTGTTTAATGATTTGTGCTTAGTTTCGTAATTGAGACTGGAAAAGGGATGCCGCAGGAGCAGGGGGAGATGGACTGCTCTGCTCTTGACCCACAATGGAAAATGGAGAAAAATGAGAAAGTGGAAAACTATCGGAATAAAAAACGTTGCCGTTGTTGTTGTTGTTTTCGTTGTCGTTTTCCCTCCGAGAGGACAAACTCATTCCAGCGTGAAACGGCAAGCGAAGGGAAAAGATGAAAAATTCTGTTTATAAATTTTGCTGGCATCGAAAATATTTTGAAACTGTCGCTCGGGCAGAAAGTTCATTGTCAATTGATTTCGCAGCCAAGCGGATCGAGAAAAATAAAACCCAAGGACCTTTCAAGTATTTCTTCGTTATTAATCGAAGGTATTTGGTTTCAGACCCGACGGGGAATTTGGTGACAGGAATTTTGTGGGCAAACTAAAACCAAAAGGATAAGGGATTGTTCAGTGAAAATGTACAAATTGTGTATTGCATTTGGCAATGGTTGAGCATTCCATTCATAAAGGCTGCCTTTAAGGCTGTGAATAAATATCTAGGATGTGCTTTTAGAGAAAGTAATTCATGAAAATAATTCTGTGTAACTTTTTTCATTCCCAAAAATACATTCAGATTAATCCTCATATTTTTTGCTATTGAATCATAAATTAACTTGTTGGTAACTTATTTGACTATTAATTATAATTGAGTCTCTAACCGAGTACAGAAGTAGCTCACTTCCCGGCATATGACATTAAATTTAAATTATTGCCGCCTGGATTTATTCAATTCGCTTTCCGTTGCAAATTGATTTCTAATATTACCGGCAATTATTAACATTTAATAAATACAAATGGACACTTTTGATTGGAAAGACCTTCAATTGAAATTGCAGATCATTGATGCATTAAGTTGAAGCGCATTTGGTCGAATAATTTAATTAAAAATTAAATGCAGCCATAAGCAACATTCAGAATCGTGCTGGCAAAAACCTTCGCTGTGGTTAAAGCCCATAGAAAGATGAAGGGACTCAATTGAAATGCGCCCACTGCATAATTATTTTGTGTGGGCAGGCGTTGAAATCCATTTATCAGCGTACTATTTTACGTCGAAATTCCATATTTTATAAAACAATATCCGATAGCGTTGCTTCTGTAGCTGGCAAATTAAATGTGGTTTCCAATTAAAACCGGAATGAATGTGAAAGACAATGGCAGCCGGATCCAGCTGGCAATTCGGAAAGGTTTTCCGCCGAAGCCATTCGGGAAGCTGATTGAAAATGTCCTTTTCGTCGAATGAGTCAGGAAGGAAAACAATTCAGTCCATATATGTAATTATCAATTTTAATGTTGCATACTTACATTTGTCATTAAGATCCTTAAAAGGTAGGTGGTGGCGCTATTTCCCTTTAATTTTGGTCAAGCATTCAAGGGGGAGCTTTTAACGCAAATTATTTTTGTACAATTATTATTTAAATTCCTCTTTTGTGAATTTTGGCAAATGAGAAAAGGATGAGCTTGTTGCTAAAGTTTTAATTTATTTATTTTCTCTTTATAAAATTACTGAAAGTTAATTTTTGTCTAAATTGTAACCCCAAAAGTTGTGGGAAAAACTCAAATATCACCCAGATTACCTACGCTTTCGATATGTTTTCCACTTCATTAGGTAACGCCGAATTTTTCGGCACAGGAACTGAATTTTTCAGCATTTTGCATACACTTTCGCTTGAATTCAGTTTTAAGACCCGTGTGGGTTTTACACACACACTCATGAAATGCCCAGGAGCGTGAAAATAAAAATGCATTGCATAGTTTTTGGGGGGCGCACATGCGTTTCCCCCGTCGCACCAACCCTTAACCTTTGCTTTGGCGCTTCCCGGGGTATGGAGCTGCTCAGTGGATGCAGCCAAATTAATTCAATTTCATCTGGAGTCTCCGAGTCCTTCGTGCTCTGCATGGCGCATGATAGGCGGCTGTTTGGTTTTGCGTTAAACTCACCGCTTGACTGGCTGGTTGGCTGGCTGGCAGTAACCGCCGGATAAATAGTTGTGGCCGCGAGACCGAGTTGCCAGTGCCCGGGCTGCGATGGGGTTAAAGAGCGCTGGTTTCATGCTGGGTTTGAATAAATAAAGTAAAATATAGTATAATTGTGGTGAAACAATACTACCAGTTATGAGAAAATTTCTGTTTGTTATTCCAGTGAGTTGTTGTATTTTTAATTATAATAAATATATATAGGAACATGAGGTTTACTAACACTACTGTAACTGAAAACTAGCTAGAAATGGCAGCACTAGTTCGGTACTCGAAGCCTGGTGTTTACTCACTTAGGTAACTTCCTTCGATCCGCCGCTTTGTCTGCGCATACCAAATGAAGCGGAAGAACTTCACGTGCCGCCATACAAATTGAAAATCAATGCCAGGAAGTTGGAATCCAAGATGGCCTGGCCTGCCTCCTGGGCCCTTCAACCCATTGAAGCCGCCGGGCTGGGCCCATAAATCGCCGCTCGACTTCTGAAGTGGCCATCGAGGCCTTTTTCTGGGCTCGCCTCCTCCAATTGGTCGGCATATTTACCAACAACAGACCGTCGTTGGCCTGAAATGGCAGGATAATAAGAATGGCTGCGGTATCGGGCTCAGCACTCCACAGACACAGGCAGCTTTGCACAATGGCAGGATATTCCGGCCGAATGCTCAGCTCTCGAGTGGAATCTTTGACTGAAGAATCCTCGAACCGAGAAGAGCTTAAGTGGTAAACGTATGACTGCGTAAGATATGTCACTTGCCCCCACAACGTATTTAAATATTGATTTTCTCGAGTTAATTAAGCAGAAATTATCTATTAATCTCAGGGGAACTTCAGGTGAAACTGCAAGGGCTATTATTATCCCACTTCTTGTCTTTTTTACATGTGGAAGTAACTGATATTTCTGCACAAGTCTGTAAATTGTAACAAAGTAAATCTTCACATGTTTACTATATTTATTATATAATATTTTATTATAAATTATTATAAAATGTATGTTTTCAAATTAGCTTCTTAAAAAATGTATTCCACTGTGCGCTCTTTAACTACTTGACCGTTATGAATTGACTTTCCTCAATGGGCTTCCCAGCATTGCATTGCCGGAGTGAAGATAATGAAATTTACATTTTTTCCGCCCCATCCCCATCTCCATCCTCGTCGTCCCCTCACTTTCCCTTGCCGAGTCCTGTGGCTTCCTTGCTCGCCGCATTTAAGAGGCATGCGGTGTGGCAATGCCTTGGCCTGCGTTTGCATAGCTTTGCATAATAGTTTTTACAGCTGCTTGAAAGGCATTGCCAGGCACGCTTTGAAAGTGGCAGGTGGCTGAAAACAGCACAAAAAAAATTACGGAAAAATATCACATTAGCTGATTTAGCAATAAAAGAAATATATCTATAAAATAACATTGTTTATATTACTATATAATAGTCTCTGTGTAATTTAAAGACAATTTTAAAACCCAAAAGGTACTACTTTTAGATATTTTCTCACCGTGTGGTGGTTACACGTTCCTTTCTGCTTCGCCATGTAAGCGGATTGATCCCTGCCCCCCGGCGGACCGCGCTTCCTTATTCTGTTTTCACTGTAATCATGTTTACAGCGCGTATATGTATGCGGGCAGGTGGTGGTGTGTAAAGGTGTGTGTGTGTGTGTATTTACCGTAATTCAGCTTACAGCTTCAGCCCAGGTGAGTGTTGCATAAATTTGCAAACATTTTGCAAGTCAGCATCAGCCCGCCAGCTGTCACCAGAGGCGTCCCAATGGGAGGTGAAAATATTTTAAAAATAAATTGAAAATATGTGAAATGGAAAATATATTTAAAAATGTATTAAACATACTACTTTAATTATGAATTTTTAAATAAAAACCTACTGTTCATTGTTTCTCCTTTTCTTTTGCCACATTTCAACTCCACTAAAAAATCCATGAAAATATTTTCCGTTCCCGCCCCTGTTTCCAAGGCAGTGGGCTTTCTTCCGTTACCGTACTTGCCGCCTCCATCGTCATAGTCATCAGCATAACGTTCATCGCCATCAGCATCAGCATCCGCATCATCAGCATCAGCAGTTGCATTGCGGGAAAGGCAACAAACAGCGCGAGAGTCGCAGGTTGCCAGCCGGAGAATTGATTTTCCCCTTTAACGATGTGGCACGCACTGCGAGGAGTGTCCCTGGCCCTAAGTCCCCTACCTCACCTACCTTTGGCAATATCCCCGTTTGCTGTTGTGCATGTGCAACATCAACAGGGACAACAATGCGCACAACTTTGCCTCAGGGCAGACATTGAAAGTCATTTTTCATGTCCTGTTTTGTGAACTCAAATAGCACACGGAACAGGGAAAGACTTTTTGATTGGCAGAGTCGTAATAAAATGGAAGTAAAATAGAAATAAGAGTTATTGTCAGAGGGTGGAGCACATTGGTCAAAAAAATACATAAAAATATATAATTTGAATAAAATAATAATAATATAAAGTATTATAATTGAATACCTATTTATTTATGTGTCATTTAGGTATACAAATTAAATTATTTCTAAAATTCAATCATTACTTAAGTTGGACCAAAGTAATGTTACTCTTAACCAATGTTTTTTCTTTCCAAAATATATAAAAAAAAAACAACTTCTAAGTAAGTCCCCTGCCAGGTCACCGGTTTTCCATAAAAACTAGTTTTATGCGCACCTCAACTTTTACTTTCTGCAGCCTAGATTTTCCGCGAGGGAATCGTGAACACACACAAGTTATTGAAAATATGATTTCCAATTCAATTGCCGACCACGTAACTCCGTAGCTCCTACGAAGTTGCTCTGAAGTCAATGAAATTGAAAAAGCATGTTAACCCTCTGCCGATGCGAAAGGGAAAACAAATAACAAATGTAAACGCTCTGACTTGTTTTCTTGTCGCAGTCACAAGATACAGATCCGCCTCATCAATCAATGTACCTTGGACAAGTGAGGGGGCGGAGTACCTTGAAGAAGGATTGCATCTGCTGGATGCAGACTTCGCCCCAGCATATCCCCTCGCAATTAGTGTGCCGGCCCACGGAGGATCTAAGGGAAAAAGTGAGCAAATTTATGTGAAAATGCAAGTGATTCGATTTTTCATGTCCTGACGGTCCACACAGGACTCACTTTGATTGTCGCCCTTGACGTTGATTTGATGAATTATTGATTTGTTTGATTAATCCTCGGATGGTCTGCTGTGTAGTCCTAAGGATGCCAAGCAGCAGGCCCTTGTGCACAGAGAGAAATATTTTTTATCTGCTAAGAGATGTAGCAATTTTATATAATATTAGAATTTCGGTTTTACTTTTATGCAAATTGATTAATCGTTAAAGGTAAATGCAATCGTTAAATGTAAAACTGTAACTGTAAATCTGTAAATACCATTTTCTTAATGAAACAGCGAAGATTCTCTGTGAAAATCCCTTCTTGCTTTTCGTCTTTCCCAGTGTGATTTGGATGAGTGCCAACGCTTTAGTAGATCAAGACACTTGGCCAATTATGCCAACAATCGACTGTTAAATGCAGTTTATTTATTTCAAAGAGATTAAAACTGCTGCAGTCGACTCCTTGTCCTTAAGCGCTCCTTTAGCTTTCCTTGCACATTAAAGACCCTCGCACCGACACGCCCCCAAAGATAAATGGGAGTAGGGTGTGGGGTGTGGGGGTGGCGGAAAAGTGATGAAGAAAACCGGCGAAATGAAGCAAACGAAGAAAAATGGAAGGATGCGGCAAAAAGTTCGAGGAAATATGAAAAACAACGGCGGCAGCAATTTGCAGCTAGGACGAGCAGGACATGCCACAACAATGGCCGTGTTTGTCCGCGAGGACGTGCCCGCTGGATGGCGACCAGAATGGGGTTGGTGACTCTGGGCGGAGGCCACAAAAAGTTACCCAACGACGGGCAAGTGTCAAACATAACGGAAGGACGAAAATAAAGAGTAGATGCTAAGGACACGCGCCCCCAAAGTCTCCCAGTAAATTCAGCGGAAAACGGAAGTGCCCGGTAAACATGATCATAGTCGGTGACATCCTTGCCATCATGGATGAAAGTTAAGCGGAGTAATCGCAAGTCATGGGAGCTAAAGTTTTTGCTATCAAAATGAACTATTTTTTGTTACCTGTTTTGTAATATTAATGTTGTTTTTTGTGATAGAAATAGTAAGGGTATAAGGATGTTTTTTAACTATTATTAATTAATTTTACTTAATCTTAAAGTACTCTTCCTTTTAATATTTAATTTGTTGTTCAATGTATCCTTGGTTTTATTTAGATCTCTTTACTAACTCCATTTTGATTTCCAGAATTATATTAGCTTAAAAAAAAATAATTTTCTCAAAGAGTCCACACATTAGAAATGTACATTTTACCATGTAAACATTGTCGTTTCGCATTTATTTGTTTTTTTACGAAAATTCATGTTCTTCTCCCACTTGCCACAACCCCGAGTCTACCTCTTTAAATAACCATCCATCCATCGGGCATGTGTGTGACTGTGTGGTGTGAGCAAGGAGTGAATGAGTAAACGAAAATGTTGCAAAAAATTGAGCACAACACATTAAATGTAAATCAACATTAGCCACGACATTATGATTATGCTGATGGACAGAAACATTTGGGTGACTACCGGAGAACATTAATCAAAATCATAAACGTGCCCCAACCATTCGGGTAAATGCTAAACGAAACTTCCTCCGAGGAGCACTGGTGGCGGAGGTCCTGGCAAACGGTGACCTAATGTTCAATTTTTATTGCCCCAAGCCGAAAAGAATCGATTCCCTAATGTATGCTGAAGTAGGAGACAGGCAAAACACATCACAAGGGTGCCGTACGATAACTCGTATGACATTTGCCATTCGCCTCCATGGATGATTAGGCAGGCGGGCGGGGCACCCAGACCAGCTCCACGCACATATAGCATACATTATGTATGGGCTTAGGTCCTTGCCCAACTCCCTGCTCAATCAGGCGAGGGGAAAAAACGCCACCCCCCCAAGGTAAGTGGGCCAATTTTGCTGACTTGTCACTTCCGGTCAAATGGCTTTGAATGCCGACTGCCTGCCTAACCATCCCGGCCACAGGGGCATAAATCTGTCAGATCGAAGGTAAACATGTATCCCTCCTTCATACACCATGGCAATGGTAATGTCGTTGGGCTTGGGTTTTGGGAATAGGAAACGGTGGCAATCTGTGAAATTTGCAGATGCCGTTGAATGCGCATGAAATTAATGAAATTAGGCGACGCCAATGAATTTCCCTGTTGTCAATAATTCACCATCACTTACACATTATTCATAACCGAGCTTGCATAACCTGAAACATTCGAATATCAGGGGACAACGCTTGAATGTACATATACACATATATATGTAGGGACCGGGAAAAGGGTCGATTTTTCCACTAGCTTATTCATGACAGTTTATGAATCTGTAAGTGATTTTTATGCGAGTTTATCGACATTGCCTTTGACACGTCCAAGAGCTGTGTGCTCTATTGTATAGCAACAGTTGCCAAAAACGTTGGGAATTATTTTAAATGCAGCATATACACTGAGCTTACGTTTCTGCACTTGGCAAGAGCTTAATTTTAAGGGTTTACATATATTTTATTGCTTACTTGTTCAGATCATTAATCAGTTGTATTTATTTTACAAAGGCAATCAAAGATAGAATTTATGCATATTTTTATATATAAAATTCCCCAACTTAACTTTAGTTAAAAATTCAAAGAAATTATATTGAATGAACTACTTTTTTCTTAAGACTTCTAATCAGCTTTTCATGTGAAAGTATATTAGCTCTTGTAAAAAATACATTCAAATTTCGTATGTAACTCAAAAATCGATTGAAATTGAATCCAAATGCCAAATAAAAGTCATGCTGAAAAGGCTGAAGGAATTTTCCTTTTTTATTTCGGCATTTCTTTGATCTGAAAAAGGGAAGCGCTTAAAGAGACAGACTTGGCGCGTAAGCCCTGACCTGTGACATGGGCCAATTTCAAGCTTTGCTTACTACTCAAACCGTTAAAAGGCCCCTCAAAGATACGGCCTTGGCCTAATAGCCTTCAGCCTTGAGCAGTTCAAACGACTTTCGCGCTGCGTCAGCTGGCTCTGGAACAAATGAACTCATTTGTTCTAATTTAATCTTATTAAATGGAGATTTATTGCCTTGCGCATGATATGGCAACCCTTTCGGGCCTTGAGACCTTTAAGGGGGGCGGGCCCATCGCCCACCGCCCATTGCCACCGCCCCAACTGAGTCAGCTAAGTTAACTTCAGTTCGGCTCAGATGAGTTCAGTTGAAGGCGAGGGTGGGAAGGCAGTTTAAAAAGCGATTCAAGTGAAAGTGCTCGAAAGTTAATTATGATTGATTGAGTGCCATTGAAGTTGACAGGGGCGGGGGGAATTGATTTTCGTGACTGCTGCGAGTCGAACATTTGACAGCCGCCTGTAATTGACAGCCAAACATTGCGCATACGCACTGTTGATCGAAATTTAAAGAGTGAGGCGTGTAAACGACTTTGTCCGCCAAAGAACTGGCAAATGAAGTGGCTGCCAGCAAGGAGGTGACCATAAAACAAGTTAGGGTTTTATGATTCCCCTGGGATCGGGCACGGTATATAGTATATAAGTGCTAAATAATTAAAAATAGTAAAAGTTTAATGCGCGCCGGGTGCCATAAAAACAAATTACGAATGGCACGAACAGCGGCGGCACAAATGGAATTCCAAATGTTAGCCACTGGGAAAAAATGGGCTTAAAGTTCAAAATACTCTTTAATTATTAATCTTAAAAATTAAATACAAGTAAATAAGTTTAACAATTTCTTATAGTTTGACTTTTACTAGAAGATGAGTACATATTCAAAAGTTTCTCTTTTTCTTTTCGAGTGTATATCCCACTTTTAGAGACCGGCAGTTTGTCTTACTTCCTAATGAAAAGGTATGACTGGGTTGTGCTCCTGACTGGATTGCAGTTTGCATCCCGTTGCACCACCCACCACCCACCACCACCACCGCCCAGTGCGTAAATCAGAGCAACCTTGTGCCTTGTGTCTATTTGTATTGTCCTGCTTACCAGTTTGCGGCATGTGAGCTGTGTTTTCGTGTGTGCCTCCCAGGAAGACAGACCATCTTGTGGTGGCACAGTGGGGTTGCCTGGGCATGAAATTCAAGGAATTTCCACATTGATTTATGCGCTGGGAAACTAATTAGGCCTAGCCACTGTCGAGATTTTAATACCAAACTACTTTGATTGTTGTTTGCCAAGGCCCAATGGCAATTGCAATTTAATTATAGAATAACAAATCATTGCAATGGCTGGGAAATGATATGCAAAATAAAGTTAATTATATTTAAATGAAGCGGAAGTCTATCAAACTATTTATCAGCTTTTAGCTTGTGAATTATTTGATTTAAATGGAATCAAAAGAGATTGATTTGATAGAATTTGATTGATTTCATTTGCTGGGGTTAGGAATAATGATTTAAGTAATCACATTTTTATATAGTTTAATCTGTGTTTGTTCTTTAATTATATAATGCTGATTTCATGTTGCAAAAAGCTCTCCTAGAGTGGTGATGCTCTCATAAATCCACTACAAAGTAGACCCATTGTGTCTGCCTGGGATTAATCGGCCTGGATGACCTGCCACTTGGTCGGTCCCTCGCCTCGATTTGCCTTTTTAATGTCCTCTTTCCCTGTCTCTGGCTCTGCATCTGTCCTTGTCGATGTCCTTGTCTGTGCCCTGGCGATTGTTCCTCCGTCTGGCCATGGTAATTTATGTGCAGCAATCTAAACTCATTTAGCAGGCAGCGAGGCGAATATGTGGCCAGGCACTGAGCCGCAGTTCTGGTTAGAGAGCCTCACACCCAAAACCCTACGACCTGACCTCGATCCTTCCACTGCTGCTCCCATGGGGGCGGGGACGAGGCCTGCAATGGGTAAAGTTGGCTCTGTTTGTCCCTAAATTGGCTTCGGCTGGGCAAGTGCCCATGGCGGTGCATCCATCCTCCACATCCTCCACAATCGCATTTGGCGGCACTTGGCGAAATAGTCCCCCGCTCTCCGCTGGAATGAAGTTATCCTGTTGACACTCGGCTTCGTTATATAAGCGCACCACAGACTACTCACTTACACAGAGAAAATTACTTTGGTTTCTAGCTAAATTTAAAAGAAAAAAATTGAAGCTTTGCTTTCTAATACCGATTTCCTGGACCCTCTCTGATTCAAGTCCAACTTCACTAATGGCGAAGAAGGGGGAAATACTTCTAAGGTGGAGGTCCTTTTGAGTTATTTTGGTTCTGTGTACACACAAAAGTTATTCAACTAGTTTGCACTCTGCTGATCCTTGGGCCTCCTGCCTCCCCCTTTGGCCCCTCGGCAGCTGTTGCTCATTTCCTTCGACATTTGCATCACAAGCAGCCGCACAAAATCAACAGACAAACAAAAGGTAAACATAGGCAGCCGCACCACACATGCCACACACACACACTCACCATACACACACACACATTATTCACACATACTCAAAGCATTCATATTTATTAAAAGCGTTCGTCCTGCGGCTGGCATTCGTTCCCGCCTATCCACTTCCCAACTTTTCCCTCTTGTCGTCGTCGGCAGGCTTTTCATCTCAGTCTTAATTCCTTTTGAATAATATCTACCACTTAAACTTACAAAGCTTCAAGACCGCACATGACGCACACTGCCGCCTCAGCCAGTCAGATGTATGTACTTATCGCCAAGTACAATTCACATCCGCGTTTCCCACCAGCAGGCAGGGGCGCATGGGAAAGAGGGGGATTTACATGTAATTACTTAGCTTGTTCTCAATTAATTAAAGTTCTATTTATATTTTTAAAGAGACAAATTTTGTCTTTAACTCAAACTTAGCTTCATTTTAAAATATATTATTATTATTATTATATATTGTATGCTTTGTATTTCCCTTGAATTGTTGGAATTTTTTTTATTAAGTCTGTTTAAATATTTAACCGGACAGGGAGCTAATTTCAGGAAGGCGACGTTTGCATACTCTTGCAGGATATTTATCAAAACTAAGCCAAAAATGCATTAATATATTGTTAGACTAAAGAAACTCTAATATAAATATCACTCATACGCAGCGTGGACATACGTATAATGCTCTTATTACAAAGGATTACATTCAGAATTAATTATTTTTACATTTATACAAAAATTTCAACTACAATTCACATAAAAAATAAAACCAGTTTGTCTTTAACATAGGAATATATTATTACCCTCTCTTATGTCTTTGTCTTCCCTAGGCTGTCTGCCTCTATATATTTGTTATCCTGTGATTTCCATATTTGCTGTCATCTTGGAAACATTTATTCCCCCTTGAGTCCCCCTGTCCCAGTCGAATGGGAAACTTGATTTTGTTTGTGTTGGCTGTCTGTCATGGCCTCAATGTCAACAGTGAAGTCAAAGAGGCCCGCAGGCCAAATGTGTTCCTCGAATTAATTATGCTTGTCGCCGCGCCAAATTGCAACAGTATCTGCGGTGGTGAACTCTAGCCTGCGAAGTATCTGCGACGCGGGAAAAATAATAATACAACAGCCTAGGGCCACGTGCTCTACAGATACATCCAATTATTGGGCTAGTTTGTTGGGATTAGCATAAGGAAGTCGCGGGGGATGGAGTTGTGAATATTTTATATTTATTTTACGAGTTGTGGATTTTACTTGCTAATTTTTATAAAACAACTGGAATGGTATGAAAAATAATCCAAAAAGAATATATGTGTCCATTAAGATAAAGGGAATTATATATTTTTAGGTAATACACAGTGTAAATATGCAAACAGAATATCCCGAAAAAGAATCCATAGCTATTTTTCAAACAGAATTTAGTATTAGTTGAAAATAAATGATGTTTGCATATAGCGAATATAACAATTGCCAGCGAAATAAATTATTAAACTGCATTCAAGCGAGTTTTTGGAGCCAAAGCATCGGCTTGCGTTTGTTCAATAGAATTTCATCCTTTTTAAAGGATACACAATGCTGCGTCGGCTGACTCGTCACCAGAGCGTAAATGCTGCATTTTCAATTTCCCGCCATCGGCAGTGACGTTTTTATCTGCTCGTCGACAGCAGCAGAGTTCGTAGTATATTTCCAGGAGATCGCATGTCATGTCCGATGCCAGCTTTCTGATGATTACTTCTGCTGAAAGGCAAACTTATGGACAGCAGCTGCAGCACAGAGGTTCCTCCACACACGCGATGCTGGACGACAACATCCTGTTGCTATGAAATCCTGTCACTCACCGGCAGAAGCATAACTGCAGGCAAAGTAAAAACAGCACCTGTCCTAAAGGCAACAGGAACTGCGCAGTATTTTTACGAGGCTATTTTTTTTTTATTTAAAACAATTATTCCTTGGTAAACTTGCTTGCCACTGATTTAATGGAATTTTGGAAAAAAAAACTTGCTTACACGGCTGTGTAAATGTTGACAAATTTACAAAGTAAAAGCTCTCACACGGCTGCCTTTTTCCGCAACAGTACGGACCTGTTTGCCGTGTCCTGCGGCCAACTGGCTGTCAATGCGAATATTTCATATAGAAAACAACTTTGACCCAGCGGCGCACCAGGCATCCGAATTGTTTGGTCAGGATACACGGACCCCCACCCCGCTGTTCCCCCGCTGCTCGTGGGCTTCCTTAATTAACCACTGACCACTAGTTGCTGTCCCATGTGTGTGCGAGCCGGGATGAGTGTGGGTCTGCGGGAGTATGCGCCCTTGGCGAGTACGTGCTAATGTAAGCCTCGTCCTTTTAATTACAAAATTCCACAAGGCTGGTAGTCGTCCATTTGGACGCCAGCTGCAATGTCAAGTGGCTGAAAGAAAAGCCTGCCTGCCAGTTGCCAGACGATGCTTTAGATCCTCGTTTGATTCATTCAGCCAGCTTCAGGTCTCGTAAAACTAACTTAGCATACTTTCCAGGGCGTCAAATCCTGCAGGAGAAAAATCAACCTTCCTTTGCCACAGGGTTTTATATAATTATTTTCAAGTATTTATTTTTTGTAAGAGAAGTAAATCCTACAAATTTAATTTTTTTATATTTCAAATTAACTTTTAAATAAATAACAAATAAAACTAGTTTTAAGAGACAATATTGTTTCTTTAAATTAAAATAACTTTCATTTTCATAAGTAAAAAGTATATTTTAAATATTTTCCTTCAATTTTATGATTTTATTTCTATAATCTAATGTAAATATTTAATTAAGATTTCACCTAATTTAATTATAACTGTTTAGCTTTGGGCTTTTATATAAATATCACTCATACGCAGTGTGGACAATAAATATAGGGTAGACTTTTCACTATGATAATCATTACTAGAAAAAATATATATTAAAATATTTTACATTTAATATTTATTATTTATACATTTACTAACAAATTTCAAGTACTTACTATTCACATAAAAAATTAAGTAACCTTATCTTTAACATCGAAATTTTTAAGTATGTCCTTGCTATATATTACATTTTACCTAGAAAAAAATTAATTTTATATTAGTCTTATATTTTTATATTTAACATGGTACTCCATTAATCCCGTTTTATTGCTGTGTTCCCAAATAACTTGGCATTGTTTGTCCTCCTGTCCTGCGCCCAGTAGTCATGTCCTGCCCAGTTTTCGTTGCTGACACTCACCTCTCGAAGCTTCACTCCTCCGCAGCTTCACCTCACCACGCAATTAGTAAAACTGCCAGTTTGGCACATTTCCACTGGCATCCTTCGCACTGGCTCAAAAGGCTTTTTGCATTTAAATTGGCATCAACTCGGCCACAACAAACCGACGATATGTCCGTGATAAAGCCCGATTCTGCTGGCTGGCCGGAATACACTTAATTATGCTCCCTAATTGCCAGGCCACATCGAGTGTCTGCACGGGGCAGCCGTTCGCGTTCGCATTCGCATTCAAATGCCGATTGACGAACCGAAAATAATTGAAATTCAAATTCGGGACTCACAATTGCGGACACGTTCAAGACGCCGCAGCATTGTGAAGGAAAGTCCAAAAGGTCTTTTCTTGGCGGTTTCTCGCCTTAATTTCGTGAATTTCATTTGCATTGTGAAATGTCGGCAATTTGTATTGATGAAGAACTCTTTCAGGTTGAAAGTAAAACAAAAAGGTGCCCAAACTTGTTAAACTTGCAATAAAGTTGTTGTTTGTTTCCGAGAAATATTTATAATTATATCAATTATTAGGAAAAAAGTAATAATGGAAAAGGATTGAGGAATTTGATAAATATATTTTGTAATATTAAAACCATATTTTTATTCTCCACTAAATTTAATATTAATTTATGCTAACTTATTTTCTCGATCTTTGCCTTTTTAAACCCCTCTGCGGGTGGCTTTCCTTGTTAAGACGTAAATATACAAAACCTCGTTTCATAAATGCTTGGCCCGAGGCCTGGAATCCGTATGGTATTGTTGGCTTAGTATGCAAATTGCTCTGCAAACAAGCGAGTCGTCGGCAAAATTACGCATACGCCGCGTTAGCCGAACGATGGCTGATAAAAACGGTGCTTAATGTGTGCTAAGCACTTGGCAAATGCTTGCCAACTGACAGAAGCGACTTTAGCATCAGCTCGATTATCCAATTTAAAGTTTTGACTCGAAAACTCTTTCGGAAATTGTCTGCTAATCTGCAGCAATTACAGGGTAACATGCACACAGAGTCTTGACTGCGCGATATGGGAGAAAATAATCCCAAACTCAACTCTTTTCAAATTCGGCAGGAGATGGCACCAAAGGGGTGGGATAATTAGACAATCTGAAATTCTAATTAAATTTCTATTGTTGCGCTTACATTGTGGCAATCGCATTATGCCAGTTGCATTACACGACTAAACACGGGAACGAGCACCACGAGGACCCATTCATTATTTGATTTGTCCACGCAATCCGCTTAACGTAAACATATTCCAATGGAAATTGAATTGGAAATGGCAGTGGGAGTGAGGCAATGGCAGTGGCAATGGCTTTTTAAAGGCTTTCCCATGTGACAGCGGCAACCATTCGTGGTGCAATTTCCGCAAATTAAAAGATATCACTTACAGCGAAATAATTTTCCAAACCGCAAAAAGTTAGCCTCCAGAGGGCGGAGAGCAATGCAAACATGGCACGCCCACACGATTTTTGTCCGCTGAAAATTCAACTGGCGTTTGCGATTTTGGTTTTTCTCCTTTTTCGTTTTGGCCACTGCGTTGACAGCAAATTGAATTAGAAACGCATTTTCACAGACAAAAGTGACCGCTTGTTTTGGGGACAAGGCCGTAGTGGAGTATCGCTAGTTGGATCTGACCAGAATATCGATTTATTTCAGCTACACCGATAAATGTTCGATATGTTTAAATGTGGGGTAACTTTTCTTTTTATTGGAATTAAAGTAGTGCCTTAGAATGATTATTGTACATAGCTAATTTTCTGTTAGAATTCTTTGATCTTTTTTTTTTCCATTACATTCCATTTTTTATGGAATTGGTTATCGATTCTTATCGATTTTTTGTTGGATGGGACTTTATACAATTTTAAACCTGCATTTATCCCCATAAACCAAATGAGGCTCCGAAGGGAGATGCCAGCAGCAGTGGTACATAGATGCCGGATGTGAACAATGACAAACCGCAAAAATTCAATTTAAAGTTTGTATTTCAATGCCGACTTCCCAAACACACAGACCTCGTGCCAAATGTGCGTGTGTGTGTGTGTGCGAAGGAGGGGAAAGCGAGTTGCTAGAACATCGAGCCAAGTGCCAAGGGATACGTGCATGTAATTGAAAAATATTGAACTGTGAACAAGTTTCCCATCCGACGCCAAGGAATCCGGACACGGCAAATTTATTATGCCTGAGAGCAGAGTTTGAATGCAGCCAAGTCGGAAACAGTAAGCAAAGAAATGCAAAATTCATGCCTCCATTCGATAAAACTCTTGCCATTGGCCTAGGAATGATTGGCAGGCCGAAGGATTTCATCAATTTCATATTTGGTACTTTCACTTGAAACATATCACAAGTATGCCTTAAGGAACAGAAATAATTTTTTTTTGTATATTGCTTGTTGGATTTGTATTTAGACAGAAATTATTAACGAGTTAATGCTCACAAAAAAAAATGATTAAATATTTACCTCTGTCCAGCAGCAACATTCTCATTTAAATAACATTTTTTGCTTCCATAAAAACAGTATTTACTTCTTGCTCCCAGCGGCTCTGAATTTTGATTTAGTAGTTTTTGTGTGGTTGCCCGGATTTCCCGCGGATTTTTATGTTTACTGTGGGATTTAGCTCAGATCCGTCGCAGCAGCAGCAAGCAAAGTACAAAATCAGAAATCCCCTAACGACACACACTGGGGCAAATATGTGTGCGCACACACATGCAATATTTTAGCATTTGTCATAATTACAAAGCCACGCCCGCAGCGAAGGAGCGTGGAGCAAAGAGCAAGGAGCTACCGGCGGGTAAGGGAAAATACCATAAAGTGGAAAGAAAATTTGAAAATTTCATCTCTTTGCGTTGGAATGGCAGTCTCAGTGGGCCACAAAGCAGCCGAATATGTTTTCTGCCAGCACCCACACCCCCACGCGGCAGCGCCTTTGGTCGACAATTATTAACGTCTTACCGAAAGGGCGGCGGCACATTTATGACTGCACTTTTCACATCCGTTTCCGTATTCGTCTGTCGACACGCCCACACAAACGTACGCGTGCACAGAAAGAAATTAGAGTCGGTCTAAGTCTAGTTTGTGTTTTTCGGATGGATAAGAGATAGTTAATAAAACTAGTTAAATGAATTAGAAATCGATGCCAGTTTCCCTATGATCTCAGGTTAATGCTTTCATTAGAATATTATATAATTAGTTTATTTCATATTTTTTTACCGACTTATAGGTAATATATTCTCTCTGTGCTGCAGCACACACTGCCAGAAATTCATTCATTTCTTTGGGGCGTAGAGCAAACAGGTCGGTGGGCGCGGTGGCTGCTTGCTGGCAACAGCGAAAGCAATTTCACTTTACATTTGTTTTACGGCATTTGCTGCCACACATCTGTGCTCCGCCGAAGAAAGGTGGTCGGGTGGGTGGGTGGTTTGGCTTTGGAGTTTGTGGATTGCGGTGCTGCGGCGACAATATGTTTGCTGCGTTTCCTACCCTCCTCTGCAACTTCCCCCCACCGCAGCCTGACTGCTCCGGTGATAAGTATTTATTATTATGCCTCTTAATGGGCGAAATGCTTTGCTTTGTGCTTTTACCCAAATGAGTTTTCCTCATTAGAGTACCTCTCTGGCTGGCGGGGCTTCCACTCCGGTTTGTTGCAGGCATCTGTTTGATGGTATTTCTACAAAGGCAGTGAGGAATTCCAAGAATCCAAGATCCTTCTAGGAAGTACAAACCAAGAAGTCCCTTGTAGGATTCAATTAAAGGGGAAGTTGCCGGGGAAGGAATTAGAAAAATAATTGGCCTAAGCAACAACCTTTTTTGAAAGGGAAGAGAATTTAATTATTTTCTAAATGAATAATACAAGATACCAAGATCTAATTTTTACAATTTAAATGTTAATTAACTAAAAGAAAATACTTAAGTAAGTGTATTTATTATTTTTCTGAAATTAAGTTCAGCTTTCTTAAAAGGACCCTCCTTTATAAGCTTATTATTCTTAAATCTTTGCACATTTGACTCAAGGACAAAGCAGCCTTAGCTTCTTCTGAAAAACCCTTAAATTTTAAATTAGCTTTTAGGGAAATGCAAGCACTCGAATCGCTTTGTTAATTTTTGGCATAAAACCGGAAATGTGGCATCTACGTTAAACTTCTGTCAGAATTCCCAAGAAACCTGCAAAGGATGAGCCAATAAACTTGATGCGGCCCATTAACACAGTGCGTCTTTAATTATCCGTGCAGAGAATGAAATATATATTCGCGTATTTATTCCGGCATCATCCTTCCAGCTGTTTTCACTTTATGCCGGCACAGATTTGCGGGATCCTGTTTCATGTTTGCATTTATGGTTTATTGTCTGGCGAATAAAGCATTTGTTGCGGGCGCTGCAATAAACGCAACGCATATTGGCATTCCCACAATTCACGCTTGAATTTTCGGCGAACGCCCATAAAAGCGGGCGCGAAAGGATATGAGTTATATATGCTGCAAGAGGGAAGATTCGATTTCGTCGGCGGTCCACAGTTGCCCCAGTTGGCGGTTATTAAAACGCAATATTCCGCCTTGGCCCGTCCTCAATTTATGAATAATTCAGGCGAGTTTTCCTTTGTGCGCTCACTCGCATACAGCTTCTCATTGCGAAAAGGCAGAGCGGGTTTCCCTCGCTCAATATGCAGATTATTAATTTACAGAGCGTGGCAATATGCGAAATTATTTTAAAATGCATCGCGATATTGAGGGAAATCCACCGCAGGTTGGGTCGCTTGAAATGACGGGGCCTCTGTTAAAGTAAGAAATTAATATTATGTCCCCAGGCAGGCAGCTGCGAAGGTCAGGGGTCAGCCTTGAAAGGAGGCTGAGGTAAAACGGCGAGTGGGTGGGGCACGGTGAGGGTACGTGAGGGATTTTCCGACCCTCAACGTAATTTGATAGCGCTTTGTTTAGCTCATTGAGCAAGAATGAAGGCAGGTCCTTAATATTAGTTTCCTTTCACTGAATATGCTCTATTGCTTCGCAGGCAAAGAAAATTGCCTTCTTGGAACTACAAGAAATTAATCTTCGGGCATATGAATTTCGCTTGAGAGCACTTTGGGAAAATAAAAATAAAAACTTGTTGTTATAAAATTTAAAAGTTATCTAAGTTTTACCGTGTTTACTACGGTTTCTGTGAGAAGTATCTTTTGTCTTAAGTTAAAGTTAATAGTAGATAAACAATGTTTTCAAAATTATGAAAACAAAAAGAGAATAAGATTTCCTTGAATTCCCCGAAGAGAGCAATTAAAAAACAGCAATTAATAAATCATAAGTCAAGTGTTAAAGGTAGAGGGTCCAGTTGCTGGAGACCCAAAAAAACCAGCCAAGGGCTCCCATAAAGGTTATGGTTTTTCGGCAACTTGGGCCCCAGGTCCACATCCAATTAAAAATTAAAACAATACTTTCGCAGAGGACAGGTCACGTTGGGAAAGCCGGCCGAGTGACCGTAAACTCGAATTATTAACAAGTTGTGAGAGCAAATGGATTTGCGCAAAGCCATCCCACCCACGTCTCCTAGTCAGCTTACCCATTTCAAACCCGTCCGGCAATTTAGCCATCCATTCCTGGGCTTCGGATGTCGCACGGGACGGCACGTAAACATAATTAGACGCACATTTAAAAGGTCGTTAAACGCGGCTACAAACAACACGACCGCCTCGGAGAAGACCCATCTCTCAGGGAACCCCTTTTTCTGGGGCCCTTCCTAGCCCGAAAGCTGACCCAGGCGCCACTCGCGCGTATTTGCATCTGGCCAAAGTGCCTGCCACTGCCACTGCCCATGGCTTGCCCTGGTCCGCGCGTGACTGGGAGAATGCAAACTGCTGGCGACACCGAAGTGGAGTGAACACTCGCAGAAAACATTATGACTTTTAAGGAACTAAAATGTATTCTTTATAATTTATGTATAAATTAGGTCTTAAGAGACTTAGATTTATGATAAAAAGAGTGTATATCTTGGCAAGTGTCACCTGAAATAGAACTTGCATCTATTTCTCCGAGTGCCTCAGCAACAGCGCTAACATTGGCAATAGAACATCCGTAATGTCTGCAACAGCAACAACACGTAAACACCATTAGCATCGTTGAGTCGCTCGGTGTGGCCGTGGCACACACAGCAACATCTGCAACTGGGAGTGTGTGCGAAGGTGCACTTCAGAGCGCTGTCAACGACTTGACATTGTTTCAAGAGCGACAAATGCGACTTTGAAGCCTTGAAACACTCGCATTCGCCTTCCCAGTAGCATTTGCAAGCGGCAATCGCAAGAGCAATGACAACATTCACAGTGTGCAAGTCAGCCCGAGACATCTGTCCCTCCGTTTTGAATTATGAACAATGCACACAATCCAAATCACAGTCACTGCAAATTCTGCTTTCTTAAATTTTGAAAGTGGATATATGTAACCAGTTTATTTAAGGAATAAACTAGGCGTTATCGAAAGCTGAAATGGATAATATTTTTGTTTACTTTTAATCTAGCGTAGTAACGTTTTTGAGTCCTATTATGAAAAATTAATGGTTCAAGAGTTATGATTAATGGCTTATTTATTCCTAAATAAATTTAAGCAAACTCATTACGTTCTTTATAGCTTCAAAGATAAATTTTAAAATATATTGACTATGGGACTTATTTTTTATAATCGGATGAATTATCTATAATCCCATTAAATATAAAGTATACGCCTAGTTAACCACAGGACTATGCTCATATTACGTATACGACATATTGAACCAATGTCTTTTTTGTCAAAATTTTTCAAAGAAAAGAAAGCAGCTAACAATAATTTAATTTGAGCCCAATTTTTCTTGAATTATTTTTATCTGGGAGAAAAATGTACTCTAAGACATTCATATAAACAGAAACATAACCGCAAAGTAAGCCCAAAGCTAGTCAATGTTAATCGTATTGTCTTATTCTGCACACCACCCATGGACTTTGACCCAGGTAACTTATGTTTGGACTGCCTCAACTTCTGCCCAGGTGTTCATTTCTCCCTAAGTCAACACGTGGCTTCTGGCCTAAGTGCCTAAACCACACCCAGGACCCATCTTTGTCTGTCTCCGTGTTCACATTCGCCAGATGGGAGATGGTAGCACTTTGGATGCCCATCTGGAGCTTCAGAGAGGTACCTAGAATTTCGTGGGATTGTGCAATAAAAATGCAACCTTTATAGCTGGTGGCTGTCGTAGCCTGGCTGTGGTTTCCTCCCAGCCACGTCCACTCCGCCCCATTTGCCACTCCCGATGGAAACTGTTACACACTAACACTCCATTTTCGCACAGTAGGTCGAAGAGGGGAAATTGTGCTTAAAAATATTTGATACTTGAAGGGAAGTGGGAAAAATCATTCGGAATATTATTCTTTTATTAATTAAAAATTATATTTCTATAAAGGAATTCGTTAAGTCCTTCTTTACGAAGTTGTTCTGAGAATCCCGGTGAATATAAATAAAAACATTTCCGCCTCTGGCAAGAGCCACTGTGTGTCCGTTAAGTCGTGACCTCTGCGAGTGGCCATTAACGCTTTTTTATCTGTTCATAAATTTTAATTTTGGCAAAATACTCCAAGTACGTGCCGCGCCCCGAGCCCCGCTCAGCCTTCCATGGCTTTCAACTTGAAACGTTGCCACCATAATTCTTTGCTCAGCCTTCCCGGGAGTGGGTCCGGGCCGAGGTTCAAGTCAGGGTCCGGGTCTTCCCTTCGTGTTTGCCTGGCGTTTTCATTTTGGCCAAGAGAAATATGACTTGGTGGCGGCTGCCTGTGGCCGTGCAGTTTTCCTTCAGCGTCTTTGAGTCGAGGACCCGTAACCTTATTTCGCCAGCGGAGCATCCTCGGCGCTGGCGGGCTTGTTTATCGTCCTTTGCATCTCATTGAGCTCGGCGGTCGCCGACGAACAAATCCCGCCCACTTATACTTGCCTGCTCACAAACGCTTTTCCGGAAGGTCTTGCTTCATGTCTTGCCTTTTCGCTTCGCCTTTTCCCAGACCTGCCATGCTCCTCCGCACTTTTCAGTTTTCCATTGCATATTTAACCTAATTAAAATGAGTTATGTGAGACAGGTGGGGAGAGCGTGTTAATCCTTGACCTGCTGACTTTGCCGGAGCGCTCATTTTCCCAGTCGCCCAAGTGGCGCCTTTTAGTTGAAGATGTTTCGCTTCGCTATCACAAAATGTTTACTATTCGTTTTTAACGTTCTCAACGTTTTCTTTGCCGTTTAGATATGGTCTGGCGGAGAAGTCTTGCCTTGCGATTTGAAATTTGATTTTAAAGGGGAATATAAGTGCCTGAAGATGAAGTCCGTAAATGTTGCTAAATGGTAGCAATTTTTAGAGATATTTTTTTGGTTAAGTACTTTGAACTTTAAGATTTGATATAAAGGATATCAGTTTTTAAATTTGGACTAATTTTATAGTTAAATCTACAGCAGTGAGCTGTGCTTTATATATATTAATAAGTTATGTAAACTTAATACAATTTTGCGCTTGAAAAGATAACCCGATATGCGCATTTTGCATAGTAAATATTTATGTTTCCCTTTCCACAACACTTTCCATTTGCTTTTCTCTAATTAAAATAAAGCATACATACTTCCTGCAAAATATAAGGAACGAGAAAGTCAAAGTCAAGTCAATAAGAACATTCTGGCTTAGCTTCCATTTTCCATTACTCCAGCTAACTCTTATCCCCTGTATCTTATCATTGCAGGTATGTTAATAGAGCCAACTCTCCTCAACAAGTGGATATATCCTTCTGGACCGACAAGGAGCAAACAATGACCAAGAGCGAAGAGCAAACTAACCTAATGAATTTATGTACGAGGTGCAAGGTGCAAAACGCACAGGGCCGGGCAAAGGATCTCTAACTGAAAGTACTTAAGCCCATAAAATATTCAAGCCGTGAACATGTGGGGAAAATTACAAAGAGCGGCCCGGAAAAGGCGCACAAAAATCCGGAATCCGGCATGCAAGCAGGGAAAAGCAAAGGAGAAAGAGAGAAAACATGGACGGACAGACACTCGACCGAGTAACGAAATCCTGAGTAGGCTTTACACACAAACACACGGGGAGAAAATTTATTTATATTTGTATAGGTTATAGAACTTGGAAAAGCGAAAGGGAATTAGTAAATAAAATTTACTATTTGGTTACATTTTTATCATCAAATTTCCTTTATTAACTGCATATACTTTTACTTGACTAAACAAAATTTATGTTTTTGATTTTCCAAAATGTCTGGCAGGCTCATTTAAACGTCAAAGTTCTCACACTTTTTTCTCCGTGCACCCTTAAACATCCCACAGCTTTCTGAAAAAGTCGCCGTCGCACAATTTGCCATTGTGAGTTTAGGGGGCGTGTATGTGGCAGGGAACGTAGGTCTTACCCTTGCCCCGGGGGATAGGCAGCCAGCCAGCCAGCCAGCCACTGATTGAAAAGAAAATTACGGGCAAGTAGTTGGCCGGGTGGCCGCCAGATGGTCTCGACAACGACAACGACAACGGCGACGACAACGACAGCGGGCCACGCGGTGACGTCTGTGCTGCTGATGAGCAGCATAAATGTCCTGCGGAAGGGCAGGAACGAGAGGAAGCGGAAGCAAGCGGCGCCGCCAGTGGGACCAGCAGCAGCCTTGAGCTCCGGAAGTGGTAAAAGCCAAGGGGGCCAGGGGTCTCCAATGCTCTACGCTCCACGCTCCACGCTCCAAGCCATTTGCATTTAAGAGTACACATTGAGATGTCTATGCCCCTAGACAGCATCCGCTGATGGCAACTGTTTCTTTCTGCTCGAGAGAACAGGTTTCCTTTTACACCACGTACTGTGGTCTATTTTCGGCCAGTTTTCTTTCTTAGCTCACATTTTTTACATATACTAAAATCAGCCTATAAACTAGTTAAAACCATTTTAAATTAAAGTTTAATTCTAACAAATATATGCCTTAGTTTGGGGAGTATTTTCTCTACATTTCATACCACTGTACTGCCACTGGAGCTGGCTTAAGAGGCGTGGAGGTGGAGCAAAGGCTGGCATAGCACGTTGTGGATATTAAGCATGTCCTTAAGCATAAAATGTCAATAAGTGCACCCAATCGATGCTAAGCAGTTTAGATTGCGACAAGCCACTGAGGCACCGTCTTGCCACTTTCCAGTGCCCTCCTGGCTGCCAATATCCTTCGATTTTGAACAGGAACTTTGCTAACAATGCAAAGGACTCGGAAAAGCACAATCACACTCGCACACATGTCTGAGCTTATCTTTATGCAGGCGTCTCATATTTTCCGTTAAACGTATTTGGAAAAGCGAATTTTCGCTAAAATTGCACGGGTATCAAATTGAAATGAGGCATTAAAAGGTTTTTAGTGCCGTAAAAATTATGTTTTTTAAAAATACTTCTTTATTTTAAACTAGATTTTAGCTTAATTGTAATATAAGCTAAGCTAGGTAACTATTTTCTATAATTTAATTTGTATCATTACATTATTATAATAGGTTAAGCCTTATTAATTAATTATAGTTCAGAAAATGTTATCTGTAAGAAACGCACATGGATCTATTGACTAATTTTACCGTTTTATCATCTATTAACAAAGGAACACAGGTATTTTAGGAGGGTTTACCCAACACTTTTCATACGAGAGCCGCAGCCGATACCGTCTTATCCGCATGTCACTCTTTCCGAACATTTCTAATTTCGTTGTAAAAACAAAGAACACTTTTCTTATCAGCTTGTTGTGGTATCTGCAAACAGAACAACACAACTAAGGCAGGTCTCTCAACTTAAATATAGCCAAAGGTTGGGCACACGAGTTCAGTTCGTTGAGTTCCGGAAGAGCTGAAGGTCTGCCCGAAGTATGAGAGGTACTAAAAGCAAAGTGATTTCTGTGCTCGGAGACTAAAGATAGCTCACCGTAGTTCCGCAATGTCACACCCATCTGGTCTTTTTACTGGCCTGCTTGAACGGAATCAAGGCGTACTCGTTGGCGGAAAAGTGCCGACTCTTGGCTGGAAAGGGCTACATAGGAGATCCCAGTGACTGCCAGGGCTGGGCTTATTGCCAGGACAACAGGCTCATCGATCGACGTAGCTGCTCGGAGGGCACGCTCTTCAATTTCCGGGATGGAACCTGCAAGGAGGCGACGCAGGCCAGGTGTCATTCCAACCTGGCGGAGATCTGTGCTGAGCTAAAGCCGGGAGACTACGCTGCCGATCCGGAAAATTGCCGTCGATTCGTCAGTTGTGAGAGCAGAGAGTATGCCTCCGGGGGCGACTGTGGCGAGGATCAGGTGTTCAGCAACAAGCTGCAAACCTGCGTGGAGGAGGTCTCCGGCTGTCCACAGAACAACATCTGCTCTCACATGAGAGACGGCTTGCTTCTGGCTGATCCCCAGACCTGCAACAATTACTATAAATGCCACAACGGTTTCGCCACCTCGTTGAATTGCTCCGCTGGTCGGTACTTCAACAGAATCACGGGTCACTGCCAGTCCTGGCTGCCGGAGCACTGCGCCAAGGACGACGAAACAGTGCCTGCCATGCCGCCCTCCTCGGATTCTCATATATGCTCGAAGTACTATCAGCCGGATCGATCGGGCGAGCAGCGCCTTCCGGATCTTATGACCTGCTATGGCTACTACACCTGCACCTCCCAGCTCGACGTGGGCAAGTGGAGCAGCTGTCCCTGGGGCACTCACTTTCAGTGGTGGAGCGAACGCTGCGAGTCGCCGGAGGGCAACAGCTGCTCCTACGATCGCTGTGGTAACCTGAACCTCCTGATGGTGGCCACCATCAACACCGGCTGCCGGGAGTACACGGTCTGTCGGGATTATCGCTCGACGAAATCGGAAAAGTGCCCCGACGACTATCCCTACTTTAATGAGCTGAGTGGTCAGTGTAGTCGGCAGTTTCCCAATCACAGAGTGTGCTACATGGATGGCTGAGAGAGGAAAGGAAGCAGGGTTTAATAATCAGTCTCTACAGGATATAATTTTTAATCTCAATTAGATTTTCCTTATCAAATGTCTGTAAGTGAAAGTTAAAGTTCAATATATATATTCTTTATAATATATTGAAATTTCTCTTGCCATTTCCAAAAGTGTTTCTTTTACAAAAATTCTTAATAAGTTCGTGTTTACTTTTTCTTTAAAACTTCCATTGATGGATGAATAATTAATTGCTTTTAACGAAGAAAAAAGAAAATTATCTGCCTCGAAAATCATTCATTTTTTTCTCCTTAAAGATTTATGCTCAGCATTTTTCACAACCAAACTCATTTATTCAGAGTTTAAGCTTTAAATTTAAAATTTAGGCACATTATTTACACATATACATATAATATGTTTAAATTCAAGGATATTTGATTAAATACTTTTGGTAATTAACAAAAAATAATTACCAACTATTTATGTAAGTACACTTTACTTTAAAGTTATCTCTTGCAACAAATGATTGATTATTTTTCTAATGCCATCTAATTATGACAAGTGCCTGCACAACTTGAGAGTCGTCTCCTACAAGAGACATCTTTCGCTTGAAGTCTCGCTGTCAGAAAATCAAATGAATCAACGAAAAATTCAAATATTCACCGCTTTCGGTGATGTCAGGACCCCAGAAGGGACGACTGTCTTTATGAAAGGACCCTTGGGTGTGTGGCTGGGTGTGCGGGGGGGTGGCGCAGTAAACGGCCTTAAAGTGGGTTGGCATGGCTGCAGGCACCAGAAGCAGCCACCAGCCAGCCAGCCAGCCAGCCAGCCCAATGACGTGGCACAACAATACGTCGCGTCATTGAATTATTATGATTGACTTTTATTACACGGAATCGCAATTTATTTTACTTAACAACAGGCTGCCATTCACGGAGCCACCGAGTGCGGTTAAAAGTAGCGAAAATTTGAATGAAAAGTTGTAAAGAAATTACGTTATTTATCATTCGCCGAGTGGCGACCCAACGACAGGCAGCGAGACAGAGAGAGAAGGCCCGAGATGTGGCCCAAACCGTTTCCGTATCCGCTCATTTATTTGCGGCACTGTCAAGCGCACACACCCGTAAACAGGCAGAAAATATTAAAACACAATAATAATATTTATTAAGAAGAACAGTTTACTTTTAAAACTGAGTATCTTTATTTTAGGTTGTTCACTTTCAAACTAATTTTAATAAATATTTAATTTAATCAAATACAAATTTTATAGTAAATTTCCTCTGTGTTTTCCCATACAGTGTGGCCCTTTCCCTCGTAGTTTGTGCCGCAGTTAAAAACTTTTCCGCGACGCCAGCAGAAATTCAAATTTATTGTTTGCGGTTACCAGGCGTTCTCAACGGCCACGCCCACCTTTAGTCGATGGGCTTAAAATTAGTTGCGTCGTCTTGCTGCCAATCGATGGGCGTTTGATTAACGGTCGCGCCGGGAGATTGAATCGCTTAATTGCCTTAAAAGTGGGCGTGTCACAGGGGGGAGAAAGCCGGAGCATGAGCAGGGGGAATTAATGGCAGGATAAAAGTCGTGACTATCCAATTACACACGATGTAGCAGGCTGAAGGCAGTAAGCCATTTGGGCTCCGCCATCACTTACCTTTAATTAGCTAATTCCCTTTAAGGTCTCGGTGCCTCAATTGTGGTTCGGGGATTACTCGATGGCGCACTCCGGGGATTAGAGTTTAGTAATTGCTGTAGAGGACTTTTCGGCTTTGGTGGTGCCCTTACAAGGAGCAGGGCAAAAGAAACTTGTCCCAGTCGAAGCCGCGGAAAGTTTCTCGGAAGTAAAGCGGCCAGGAAAAGTAATGGAGATATTTATGTTATCTGCCATCTAACTCAGCACTTATATTTATCAGCTTAGCCGGGAAGTTCACTTTGATGGGTGGATAAGTTGAGGCTGTAAAGTAGGTGTTACTTTTGAAACTGCCTTTCCACTTTCACAACTTTTTTTTATTAATTAACAATTCGCCATAATCCTTCGTTCATTAATAAACGTAAAAGCTGGCGTATATATTTATGACATTTTTTAGAAGCAGAATTAAATGATAAATATTCTCATTTAAAAAAATTCCATATTAAAACTCATTAACGTTAAGCCCCCAGCTCAGACTGGCTTTACTTTTTAATCAATTTCCATAGAAATGCTTTTGTTTCAGGCGTTTATCCCTCATCATTTCCCCATTTAAAAAATATAATTCATACTCATTTAAGGATGAAAATTACTCCGCAGTCCTTTCACCGCCGCCGCAGCCGGGGAAGGACAAAGGACAAGCAGTGCAATTCAATGCGGGTTTGCCATCAACCGCAGGCTGCGACATTCCAGTGTTAAGCGCTTTCTTCGGATGGCAGTGAAAACCGCACAAAGCCAAGCCCCCCGAGTTACCCTCGATTCCGGCCGGGGTTTACTCAATGCAGTCAGGGCCAATGCCACTGCCACTGCCAGTGCTACTCCTTCGCTCCTTGGCTCCTTCGCTTCTGGCTTCTGGCTATGCTTTTGTTTTTCCAACTGGTTGACTGCGGCCACCTTCTTGGTCTCCTTGGGAGCCGGCAGAGTTGCCATTGGAAGTGCTTCTCCTTGCCTTGGCCGCCCTGGCCGGGTTGTTTGTATGCGTCTGCTGTGGTTTATGTCCTCGTTGTTGACATTTAGTTGACACACACAACACGGATCCCCCTCGTCTGGGTAGAGGACTTCCGGCAGGCCCTGGCAATGGATCATCGGCGCCTTTGTTTACACATCGCCACCGGAGCTGGCAGCAGTCCTCGTCCTCGTCCTCCCTGATTGTTCATCGTCAGCTGGTGCTCTTCATTGTTGCTAACTAGAAAAGCCCGGGCAGAGTCCGTTCTGCCCGTCAGAATGTCCTTCAGCTCACAGTGGTTGGAGCTGTCGAAATTGTTGAAATAATATTTTGAATGCATTTTAAAGAAACTTCAGCTGCGCGGAATAAATCTTGTCTTTAGCTGGAGAGCCAAGGAGTAACTAAGTATTAGAAGAAACCCGAAAGCTAAAAGACTGCAAGGACTTTTACAGACTTTGTTTTTTGGTCTAAAAGTCCTGGATTTCGGCTACTGTCTGCCAGTTGGTGTAAACAATTTTTGAAAGGTTATTTTTGCTTGCAACAGCCGCGATCCGCACTTTGTTCCGCTTTGCACTTCATTTGCCAGGCCATCCTCCCAGTCGTTCGTTCCTTCGTCCTAGTCCTGCTAGTCATCCTAGTCGTCCTAGCCGTTGCAGTCATCCTCCTTGGGGCAGTAAATTCTGTTTACCAGCTCGGCTGTCGTTGTCTTTAGAGTGGATGCATCGGTGGGACGGCTATTTGTTATGTCGTTTGACTGAAGCTGCTGACATTTATCCAGCAACTGCAGTGAGCAGCCGGAATATGCAGAGGATGCGCCGCCTCAGATATTAAATCGCCTTCAGGCAATAGAGGATACTGCAGTGCAGTTCTCGCCCAGATATTTCAGCCTTGAAAATGTATAGAGTGACAGGGTGGAAGGGGAGTATTGGATTTCCTGGAAGCTTCATTAATTATTTAAAATTTGTCCAAGGCTTGTTAAGGCTAAAAGCTATTTTTTGTAAACAACATTCTTTTGCCCAGCTGTTAATGCATTTCCCTGGGGAAGATGTCTAAAATCAGCCTTAAAGAGCTCTTTAAAATGTATTTATAAATTATAAAGGGACTAAAATCTAAAAGTTCTGTGAATTAAATCATTTATTTCAAACTAGAACGAAGCACAAAGCTTAGAAGTAATATAAAATGTTTCAAATCTTTTATTTTCATTTATTTTTTAGAACTTTATTCCTATTGATATGCCTTATTTTTTCCCCAATTAATACATATATGAATCCTTCATGGTTTAATCGACTTTTGTAGGGAAAATGAAATCATCTAATGCTACTTTACTTAAACTTTACTTGCGCCTTCCTCCGGGAGCCGGCCTAAATGGCTTTCGCCTTGACTTGGAGTCAACAATAAGTACAGATTGTCGCTTGAGGAAGTTACGTGAGGGCACTTCGTTATCGTCGTCTGTGGTGGCCACTGTTGGGAGGCAATGATTTTAGAATGGCCAAGGGCTCGTCACGAACTGGCACTGGTATCAATCTCTTACCCGCCGCCGGCGCCTGTTCCGGCGAGGACGAGGAGGTGCCCGCTGCCCGCTGTGCCCGTCCGGCAAAGAGATTGTAATAACACATGGGCATCGGTTGGGGCTTCTCGCCCTCGGGCGCAGATGGGGACTTGGGCTGCCCCGCTTTGTACATCTCCTCCTCCTCCTCATCGACAATGTCCAGCTGGGGTATCTCGAACGGTGGCACATCCTCGGATTTGCTCAGCTCCTGACAGCGCTTAATCTTTAGTTTAAGTATCTGCAGGAGGAGCAGGAGAAGGAGGAAGGCAATTCCCAGCATGAATAATAATTGGCTAAGCAGAACCTCACCTCAATCATGTCCTCGTCTACGGCAGTGTGGGCCAGGAAATTGGGTAGTTCGGCCACGCTCACATGGAGCTTCCTCCCGGGTATCTCGATATTGCTCTCGTCCACCTCCTGCACTTTGAAGATCATCTCGCAGATGCGTTCCTTGAGATACTTGAGCACACCCATCGACTTGTCCGCCTCATCGGTGTCCAGTTTGCGGTCCTGCTCCTTGGCTGCGATGCTGTTCTTGATTTGCTCGATGACCTCCTGGTTTCTATTAACATTTATAATATGAAAAATTAATTATTTAATATATTTTACAACATTGTTTGTGGTACTAACACTTCGCTCTCCTTGACATCGGAGAACTTGGAGGCCTCCAGCTCGCTGGACAGAGCCTCGCGATCTGCCTCCAGATTGGCCTTCTCTGCCTCGGCTGCCTTCCTTAGGTAGTTGAGTCGGGCAGCGGACTCCTTCTGGGCACTGAATCGCTCAAAGACCTCGAAGGGCGAGGTGGCGCCGGAGGCCTCCATCAGCTGCTTGAACAGCGACTCCATGTCGCTGGTCACGCTCTCCAGCTGGGAAGCCGGCTCCTCCTCGCCGTTCTCCGTCTTGGCAGTGTGCTGGCCATCGCCGGAACTGGAACCGACGCTGTCCTGATGGACCAATGTCTTGGTTTCCGCAAAGAGTTTGCGCCCAATCCGCTCTAGTTCCAGCTTGCGAGCCTCCACCTGTTTCCTGAAGTCGAGGGCCTGGCGCTCGCGTGTCTTCTGTGAGAGATTGGCCTGCTGCTCCTGCCTCTGCAGGATTACTTTGGCGGCATCTCGCATCTCCACAGCCTCATTGTGAACCTGCTGCAGTCGTTCGATCTCTGCCTTCTGGTCGCTGAGCGATGCCTCCAGTTCCCGCAGACTCCGCTCGAAGCGCTCCGCGTCCGTCATTAGGGAGGCCTCTATGGAGCGGTACTTCTTGCGGATGTGCTCCGCCTCCATCCACTGGACATTGGTGCGGTGGATCTCGTTCTCCAGTTGACAAACGAGCTGGTTAATTTGTTGTTTAAATATTAAGAATATATTTAAAGAGTTCATCGCATTTCCTACCTTCCTGTTGGCATCCTCCTCGAGTGTCTCTGGCGGCTTCTCGCCCAGATTCTGGTTCTGGGCCTCCTTGTTGGCCAGCAAGCCGCGATACCTTTCCACCAGCTTGCTAAAGTGCTGCTGGCGGGACTTGAAGCGATGCTTCAGCAGATCCATCTGCTTGCGGCTCTCGGTGATCTTGAGATCGGTGAGGAAGATGGCATCGTCGGCATTTCTCGCGCCCACCGGATACGTGGCCTTGCCCACAATCAGGGTGGGCGTGCAGCTCTGCGCCCTGCGCTGCTCCCCGCCGGGCTCCTTGATGACCAATGGACGCTGGACGGGATTGCGGAGACGACTCGCCTTCACCGTCAGCTCCTTGATGTCCTTCTTCAGTGAGCCAATGGTGTCGCAGTTAATGCGGTTCTGTTTCTGCCACTCGGCCGCATTGGCGGTCTTTTGGCCCTCTGCAAGTGTGAAACTTTAATGGAGCAAACACTTGTGCTGGACAGCTTTAAGGACTCTCTCACCTGCCAACAAAATCCGCTTCTTAATCTCATTTATTTGCCGGTTCAACTCGTTCAGCTTGTCGGATTCCATGGCTTCATCTGTTCTGTTTGCTTTGAATAAGCGTTTAAAGGATTTGCCGTTTGCTTTGTCCTTTGTTGGATCGATGTGGAAGTTGCCGGGGCAACGATTAAGTCAACAATGAGCTGCGACATTGGTTGCTAACTTTTCCAGGGAAATTGTCATTAATCTATGAACATAAACACAAAACAAATAATGCATTTTACTACTTGACCTTATCTTAAAGCTTTTAAAACATTACTTTATGATAAGTGATATTTGTTTATTAAATTTTGATTCACAAGAAATACCACTCAATATTTACCAAATTGTATAATACGTGAAAATTTGGCTATAATTTGAAGTACTTTAATAATTACAAAATATAATCAAATATTACAATAATAATTTGTCGCTAATCAAAGAAATCAACTTAATCAAGAAAGCGCGCCCTTATCACAATGTTTCGCACTCGGGTGACGAACTCGGCCGCGTGGCTGGTCTCCTGGAAGGTGCAGGCGAAGTGCTCCGGAGTGCCCTCCGCACAGTAGGCGTAGTTGAAGTTGAACCAGCCGCAGCTGTCGGTGGTGTTGGCCATGTAACTGATGTTCCAATTGCCGTCGATGCGAGTGTAGACGAGCAGGAAGGCAGAGTTCTTCTCGCGGAGCAGGATATAGTGCAGGCCGTGGCGTTCCAGAATCTGGATATTGCCCGTATAGGGATGTTGGCTGGGACTCTGTAAGTTGTCTTCCCGCTGCCACTGCTTCGCGCTGTTGAAACGGAAGAGTGTAACGGGCTTGCTGAACACGATTCTGCCGCTGCTCTCGATGTCCTGCCGATCGGCAATGGGATGCTTCAACCTCATCATTTCACAGGAGAAGCTAGCCAAGCTCAGGGTAGTCCTGATGCCGGAGTCTTCGCTATCGCAACTATCACTGGAATCCGAATCCAGTGCACATCTGTCCCATCCATCGCCGGCATCTAGTTCGTGAAGTAAACGAATTCTGACTGGATTTCGTTGAACGGGCTCACCGCAGGCCAATGCATCTGGGAACTCCTCCTGGCGGCTCCATCGCGATCCAGTTGGCTGAAATACGTTTTGCTCGAACACCCCCGAGTAGGTCAAGGTGCCCCTGCTCCTTTTCATTTGATTTAGTTGGGGTTTTGCTGCAAATTTTCAGTTAGAAATCGGTTATTCTTCTCCCCCGCTAACTACTCACCCTGGCTGCATTCCTTAAACGTTTTGTATAGATTTATGTACAGAATTAGAGCCTTCAGTGCCTTGGAGGTTTGCTGTTTAATCTCCTCCTCGAGTTGAGTCCGCCTTGGCTCTCTATCGCCAAAACAGAGCCTCACACTAGGCCTCCAGATTGGTTTGTGACCAATCAAGGAGCCTACGAAGCCAGTACCTCGTACTGGCATTGGTTTCTCTATAACTGGAGACGGGATTGGTCCTTGGGCTATGATGATAGGTGATGTTGGTTCTTCGACTGCTGGGATTATTGGCCATTGTTCTGTTGCATTTTCCACTCCTGAAGGTCCAGACATCTCGGGTGCTTCGGGTTCTTCGAGATTGGTGAGGTTTATATCTCCAATTTTCTTGATTTCTGGCACATGGATTTCCGGTTGCTGAGCTGCTTCGATCTCCAGTACTTCTGATTCTTCAATTTCGGGAACACTTATCACTGGCACATGGACTTCCGGTAGCCGAGTTGCTTCGACCTCAAGCACTTTTGGCTCTTCCATTTTGGGAACACTTATTTCTTCGATCTGCGAGGGAGATGCTTTCTTTGGTTCTAATCCTTTCAATTCCAATGTATTTGGTTCTTCAACGGGTGCTAAGTTTAGCTCTTTTGAGTCTCCGGCGGCTGCTCGGGCGCAGTACATCTCCAGTTCCGGAATAAAGTAAGGAACTGGGCAGGCATCTATTTTGGATACCTCGGCAGCGCGTTCCAGGTGCGAGGATGACCTAAACTCAAGGAAATCCCCGACCTGACCTTGTTCGCGCAACTTTCCCACGATATCCATGCGGGTCATCAGTGATTTCATTGGTAAGTTGGGCAGGCTATAGTCCAATTCAAAGGAATCCTGCAAGGCGGATGCCGTGCAGCTTTCGACTTCTGATTTTTCGGTCTGCACATCAGGCAAAATGGTCTTGACTTTAGGGATATTCGATGGCAGGATATCATCTTCTTCAGGGGATACACTCTGCCCAGCCACATTGTATCCATCCACATGGCGGTCCAACATTGTCTAAGCGGGATGATGACTATTGAAAGAAAAACCGAACCTTAAATTGACCGAGATTTGGAACACAAATGACTTACCGATTACTGAGTGTTGAGTCGATTTGAAGGCTACTGCGAAGGGAGTATCTTTTGACAGGATTTTCTTTGGTAGATAGACTAAACTACAAGTTTTTGGGAAACGAATAATGTGTCTTCCGGTCTGTGTATTTTCTGTCAAAGCTGAAACTGTCTCTGTAACATTTCCGAGATACGTACCTACGTCCATCCATTGTAATCGTATCTTTTCATTAGTATCACTAGCAGGTCAGTTTTCTATGGCAGTTAACAAGATGAAAATGTATCTGGAAAATGCTTTCGTACTCATTGTTGTCCACTCGCATGCTATAACAGGGCGGCAGTCCGGCCCCTGCGTCTAATTACAATTGGCTTTTTGTCCAACGGAGCGTATGCGTAATCATAGAAAAAGAGAGGAAAAGGAAGCCAACAGACTGAGGCACATTCACTGTGTAGAGTGGGAATCAAATTACATTGACAACAACTTTTCGCTGGCTTTTCAATAGACTGAAGGAATGGGCTGGAAAACAAAAACCACCTGAAGGCCAAAACAAAACATTGCCCGCTTTCGCGTTGTTGTTTTCCATGAGAGATGTTTATGAGCAAAAACCCATCCGAGCCCCTGCCCGCAGCTAAACAAATACACTAGGGACCAGGAGCAGGACCAGGAGCAGGACCAGGACCAGGCAAAGTAAATAGCGAAGCAAAAATATTTGAATCTGAAATATGCATAAAATGCGGGAAACGAATTCAAAGCGCTGCGAAATAAATAAATAGCGAATGCAAACAAAATGGGAACAGAAAGCGGAAAACAATAAGGAACAAAAAAAAAAACGAGACCAAGGAAACTTTTCTTCTCGAAAAGTAAAACAATCAAAATTTGCGCACCATTAAATTTTGTATTGTACTCATTCCACCGCAGTTCCCTCGAGCTTTTGCAATTTTCTCATTTTCTTCTCATATGTCTCTCTGTGTGTTTGTGTGCCCCACATCGACTTTCTCCTCAAATCTTTGATTTCCGCAACTCAATTTGATTCCACCAAATTCTTAGACTTTTCCCCGTTTTCCGGGGCTGCAGTCTTTGATATCCATTTGAATATTTGCTTGACATTTGGATATTTGCAAAACCGATCAAAGCGCCGAGACAGCGAAATGTCAGTTATGATTGCATTACAAATTGGCTTTGATTTATGACTTTGTTTTCACAGAATTCAGCCAAAGTCTTTGTTTTTACAAAATCCAGCTAAAGTCGTATTAAAACGGATCATGAATCATTGAAAACCGGATTTTATGTGCTCTTATTAGCCTTAAAATTGCATTCATTTTCTTTTTTAATTAGTTTTCTGTAAATGACAAACAAATATATTTGTTTGTTATTTATTTGCTTTTTTGGTTGTGTGTGCTGTGGTTTGTCCCAATCATAAATTAGCATTTTTTGAATATTAATAAGGGCAAATGCAAATGTGTAAATTATAGTTATAATTTATAGTTTTCAATTGTGACAAGTGTGAGCTCCCGGCTTAATTTAAGTCTATTTTACTGTGTGAATATATACTGTGTGAAAAATCAGGGAATTTCATTATCTTCACTAGTTTATAATAAATTAAAAATTGTATTAAAATTATACCTAGAAAACTGACCTTTCTCTTGAATTATTTAAATCTAGCAATAGATTTCTCATATTATGCTGCCTTTTGTAAATTTCCCAAGAGTAAATCTTGAAACTGCTTATTCATAATGCACTTCCTAAACAGACATGCATGTTTCTTATTATAAATTAATTAAGTAGACTGAAATTCATTGGGTTCATTTAAACTAAACCCAGACTTTAACCAGAATGCCTAGTTTAAGCTCCATTAATTTTGCCAGTTGGCCACCGAGAATATATACCAGCAAGAGGATTACATTACATGGTAATTTGCAAAGACAACTGAAATATTTAGCTCTTGGTAACTCAACCCCGGCCCTCGAGCTTAACTTTCATCTTTGGAGTGTGCAAGGCAACTGGCTAGGAATGGAGGACACCTACCTGGTGGTGGCCCAGGTGTGACATTCTGCAGCTGCCAGGACAGGCTTCGAGCCCATTAAAACTAATTACTCATAATCATTTTGGCTACTGCTCGACTGCCTCCAGGACACGGGTCTCCCATCTCCCATCTCCCAGCTCCATGGCCATGGCTCCTGGCGAGCGACAGTCCCAGCTGCCACATACACATTGAAATTAATTAAAATTAAAATGGAAGTGGAAATGGAAATGGAAATGGAAACGGAACAGAACAGAAGGGGACGGGGCATGCTGCACATGTGGAAGGCTCAAGTCCTGGTTCATTTTCCATGAAAACGACTCAGCCGCAGATGATGGGGAAATTAGTGGCCGTGGGAAAAGAGCAAAAGGAGATGAGTCAAATGTACAAAGTCAAGTGCGCGACGGCCGATGAAAAATCTCTGCGAAATTAATTAAATTCTATAATTTAAGCTTACCCCGGGCAGCAACTTGGTCCTTGCGAGGTGGGGGTTGGGAGGTGGGAGCTGGGAGCTTTTATCATGATTATGTTGTGTCACTTGGCAGCACATCTGCCAGCCTCCCGCAGGATCCTTGTACCTGGGTTCGGTGACCTTTCGGCCTGACATTTGCTCTTCATGCAGGGCAATGCAGGCCAGGCCAGACTTTAGCACTGAGGATAGTAAAGGAGATAGCTAAAACATAAAAAATATTAAATGTTATAAAATTTATAAATTAGTTTTAATAAATATTATTTTATTTTAATTTTTTTATTATTTTATTTATTAAGATAAATAATTTTATCTCTTTTTTGTGTTTTTTCATATTTTTCTTTGAGTGCTTATATTTGTTTTGTGAATTGAAGTGTGTGTGTGTGTGTGTGTGAGGAGGTCCTGCAGGCAGAGCCTTCATGTTGCCGCCGTTCGCCAGATGGCGCCACCTTTGCAGCGCTGTCAAGCGCAACGCAGCGCAAAATTATTCTAATTAGAGTTCTACAACCCCAAACCCCTACCTAAACCCCAGCCCCCCTTTACCGCCCTTCCATGATATCCCTTACACTGCCTTTGAAATGTTATTCAGTTAACAGGGAACGGTACAAAAACGTCTGTCTGTGTGTGGATGTGTGTGTTTCTAGTTTGGCTGTTTTATTTCATACTTTTTTGTTCTTATTTTTCGCTCTAAGCACTTTAGTTTACCAGTAAGTTACACTCCCTTCAAAGAGCTAATGTGTTTGTGTGTGGATAAGAGCTTTGCGGGAAAAATGTAATCAAATGTGTGGCTTAATATACGTTTAAGTTTTCCGGATAATCTGGTATCCTTTAAAACTTTCCCAGCATAGTTTGCAGTTTTCTTATAAACAGAAAAGTTTTTTATAAAAGTTTAGTGGGGAATAACCATCATATGATGGTGGTTTTTTATTTCTCTATGATTTCCAACTTTATGGTGATGGACAGTTATTATTTATATTTTATTTTTAGTTTTTCAATTTCAAAAGAACTAAAAAAAAGCTCTTTACAATTTTATTCCTTTCAAATATGACTCAAATACCAACACAATTAATACTTTTCCCTGACGTAAGCTATCTTCATGAGCCCAAACATTTTTTGTTTGCTTCTGAAATTAATGCTTCAACATTTTAATAAAATATGAAATTATTTTCAAGGTGCCAAGCCGGTACACCATCTGCTCAGCAAAAGTTGCTATCCAATAACTCGTCACATGGACAACAGCTGAATAAAACATGGTTTCTGCCGCCGTCGAGCCGAGTCTTGACAAAATGAAATTTTTAAATGCGATGATGGCAAGCGGAATTTATGTAGTAATCTCACGGCACGGAGACATATTCCCGTGCCCAGGACTTGTGTGCATGATTTATTTTAAGCCGCATAACAAAGGCGGTGAGAGGCACTTCCTGTGTGCGTGATCCTGCAACCTCATCCTCCTCCTTCTCCTTCTCCTTCATGAATCACCCAGTAAGGATTGGCAACATGTGCTTAATAGTTTAACGCTTCGTGTGCCACTTAGCTGGGCATGAATGCCTATTCTGGCTAGGAGTCACCAGCCAGAAGTTACATATGTACATCTCTCCCGCCATAATGTTGCCCTACTGCAAGAGAAGCTGATGGTGCAGTCTGTCAGTAGGAACCCATCCTTTGGCGCACTCATTTTTCGTTTCTGGCATTAGCAGATCCATCTCAGTTACAAATCCGCGACGGTGATGCCCGCGAACCAAGCCAATCTCCTCTCGTTCCGCTTTGTGAAGGTGTGTGAGTAGAATCCTGTTCCAATGTGAAGTAGACGGGACGGAGTCCTGGTTTCCGTGCCCATCTGGCATCGCGTGTCGCATGATGTATGACATTTTTGCGCCTCATAAACACCTGTTCTCTACCCCTAAAAATAACAACCACTCACACTGAAGAAAGGTAGAAAAAAAATGATGAAGAAAATAAATTGTGATACAAAAAACAAGTTAAAACAAAGGGGACAAGGCCTTGTATAAAATGGCACTAGAAAAAAGGTATTGCAAAGGTAACAATTAATTAAATTGTAATTGTTTTGACATAATAATAAAAAGAAATATATGACAACATGTTGCAATAACTTATTTAGTAATTAGTGCTATTCTTTATTAAAAACATTAAGTTCTCCTACTCAAAACCTTTCCAATAAATTTAATATTTAAATTTCAAATACTCCCACTTATTTCCTGGATTTCTGCAAGTGCACCTGTTCCACCTGCCTGCTCGTCACATTATTGTCCTTTTTTGTTTTTGTGCATCGTCCAGACAGGACCCCCCTTTCCAGGAGGATGGGCTTAAGGGGTGGGGCTCTGTTTGGCCCGGGGAGGTGCCATGTTGTTTGTTTTTGTTTGCCTCGACGAAATTGGCACGACTGACGGCAGGCGGGGACTGGGATGTGATGTGATGCCGCCGTGTTGACTGTTTAACTATTTGCTCGTTTACGTTAACGGTGAGCTGACTTATTTTCCTCGGCGGTGCAATTCAAATATGCCGGGAGTTCCTTTACCCACAACCGGTTGATTGCACGATCCCAGTCAATTGACCTTTGGCATTTGACGTTGGTTTTGTTTGGAAATTTCCCCTTTGTTTGCCAGTTAGATGAAATTATTTAGTTGAAAGAAAAAGCTGGGAAAAATAGTTTCCGTTGATAATTAATTCCGATAAACTTTACTTAACAAAAGACTATTATTTGCGCTTAAACAGAACCAATGTGCCACTGTGCTGCCACTGTGCTGCCACTGTGTTTATAAAAACTGACAGTATTAAGGTATTTTTTTGTGTAATCCGATTTCCCAGTTCCATGTGTATTTTCTGATAAATAAATATTTATAAAAACATTGTTGATGCTGACCCGCAGATGTGTCTGCCAAAGGAAACAAAAAAGTTAGCATTTCCATATTTGATTTATTTTGTCTCCATTGTGGGGAAGCCCTTGATTAATCGGACATAATACTTGATTTTACGTACTATCCACACAGCTAATTGGGCTGCCCGTCAAAATCTTTAGAATAATTTTGTTGCCCAGTGTAAACACTCAAAGTTTCCCGTCCACTAATTGAATTAGTTAGTTTTCCGGAACGGAATCTGTGCGGTTATAGCTGGCTTCCTTTCGCCTGGTAGCTGGTTCGGGGGAAATTGAACGCTGTTTCGAGCTAACTAAACTTTTTGACTTCCATTCCATTCATTTGCCAGCATGCTCATCATCATTTGAGCCCCCGGTTCCCAGCTGAAATACCATTAAAATCACATTTCGATTTAATTTGCATAAATTGAAGCCGAGTCAGTCGCCGGAAAATGTAGCCGAACGGTAGCTCTCCCCTCTCTCTCCCTCTCTCTGGTCTAAACATTAACCAAAATGCCATTGAAAAGCGATTCAAAATCAATTAGAGAGTGATTTTGCAAAATATATACTACATACTTTATTCTTTTTTTAAGCAAAATGCTCAGCCGTAGTTTAGTAAATCAACCAAATCGATAATAGTAATGGCAAATCAAAGAAAATATATATGGTGCCCTTGCAAGGTTTTATAATTTTGATCAGATGCTTGAAACGCCTTGAAGGAGTCATTTCCGACCCTATAAATCATATATACTCTTGATCAGCATCAACAATTTAGCTATGTCTTAGATATTTTTTGATTACAATAACTATTATACATCATTACATCATTAAAATGTTCAAAAAGTATGTTTGCAAAACTTGGATTTGCCCAAAACATTGTCATATAAAATATAAAATTAAAGTTCATTAAATTTTGGTATACATATAATATTTATTTTTTTAATTGTAAAGAAAAACAAACTCTTTTTTTTATTATTAATCATCATATGCTAGTTTCTTTGACAAACAACAACTTAAACAGAGAATTATTTCTAATTTAAATTGTCGATTTTAATTTTGATATTTTGTAAATCTATTCGATGTTTAGATTTTGCTTTATAATTTCGAAAACTAAAAAGAAGAGGTAAATAAGCTTAAAACTATTTTTCGTATGCATGTTTTTCGATACTACCAATATTTTAAGCTTAAGTGAAAGATTTTTCGATATTTTAAATTTTGGTTTATCTAACCTTTCGAAGTTTTCTATAAATACCAAGTTCATTTTCTCTCTAGATATATAATAAAAAATATATATAAAAAGAGTATTATTAGCCAATATGAAATAATTCGTTTTTTCTCCTAAGCTTAAATCAATAGTTAGCAAATAAAAATCTTTTTCGGTGATATTTGAGTTGCATTTGTAATTTTTATCAATAAATAATATCGGATTTTCCGTCTCAATACATGTACATCCCTAGCCTAAGCCACTTCCTTATCGGTTGAATTAAAATGGGTCCAAGGACACGAGTGGGATTATGACACTTTTTGCGCCTCGCTGCTCGCATATTCGGCTTTTGCTTTTATTGAGCGAAATGAAAAATTCAATTAAAATGCACACATGCTCCGGACCCAACCCTAAAACTGGCCCAGAGATCCCGTGCCAGCAGGAAAAAAATTGAGAGCGGAACGAACGAGCCGGGGTCTGGGCTCACTGCTGCCAGCAAGGGAACGAAAGGAAACGAAAAATGTGAAAAATCAGCATAACAAAGTGGGAAAAACTATGAAAATGCATTCGCCCGGCATGGCCGCTTTCACTTTTCCTCGTTTCCTCGTTTCCTTGTGTTTCCCTTTTCTTTTTTTCGGGAAGTCTTCCGTCATGCTCCACAAGCCTGGCTGCCATCCAGCCAGACGTAGTACTCATGTGCTCATGTCCAAGCAGCTCGGGGGGGAACAGGCCCAGCACAATATTACATATAGTCACTATAGCAACTCTGTGCCCAGATAGGGTAACGGATACGAGAGATCCAGTATGTAAAAAGGCAAGGACTGTAAACACATTTCATTTGCACAAAGAATTAGACCTATAAGAGGTCCTGGCATAAGGGTTCTGCGCCGGAGCTTACCGAAATCAGCGTTTATTGTTGTCGACCCTTTTTAAAGAGCCAGTTTTCTGGCACCAACAAATTTTTAAGGTACCAAAAATAGGGCATAAAACAAGCATTACTTGTGTAGCTTATTATGATTGTAATTTCCTTTAAATTCCTTTTGTAATTTATATATTAAAGTTATTAAGGGATAACTACATCATTGAAAGCAAGGTAAACTATATTTTTCAAAATTCTTTTCAGCTTAAATGAAAAACAGAATTTATCCCAAATACCAACTGCATTAATTGTGCCAGACTAAATTAAATTTTTGTTTCATTTTCCCTTTATTGTTTTTGTTTTCGTATTTACCTTTATTATTTTTGATGCCCTGCCACCTGACACTCTCATATTTTTAGCAATTGTTCATAGAATTCGTATATTTTTAGCCTGCAAAATAATGCAGCGATTGCAACGAATGTGTATTTAGGGGGAAAATGCCGAAATATAAACGCTAATGAAACAAGTGCCCCCGAATTCCCCCTGGGGGCCCAACACCCCGGCCTCGGTTGCTGTCAGAGTCAGAGTTGATATGGGGAAAGCCGGGCAAACAAACTGCAAAGCTGAATTTACGGTTGCCGCTTTTGAATTGACAACCGGGAAGCGGGGAGCAGGGAGCCGGAGGAGGAGGAGGTATGGTCGGAACCGAGCCCCCGGTTTTATGGCGGATTTCGACGAAAATATAAAAATAAAATTGGATTTTAGCGTAGATTGTAGAAGGCCGTAAATATTTTTCAATTCACTGGCCCCGCGCTGGGGCTGAAGGATGTAAAGGGGGTAGGGAGGGATTTAGGGGCGCACACACACACATATGCAAAGGGGGTGCTTGATTTCCCCAAGGGGCGGCGAGGCGGCTGGCAAAGGGGTTCCTGGGTCCTGGGTCCCGGGTCTGCGGTTGCGAATCGCGTGCGAATGATTTGGCAGCATTAACTCCCCGACACCGGGCTGGAAACAAATTCGCTGCCGAAGGCGTCGAGCCCCAGGACACGTCCCCCGAAAAGCAAGAGGATGCGGATGCGGATGCCGATGCGGCAATCGGGTCCGTAGCAGCAACATGTGGAGAGGGAGGGATTAGAAGAGAGAAAGCCTCATTTGAATGCCAGGCGAAGCGTTTTTTCCGTTGCGTGCTGGTGGGCCACAACAACCCTTTTTTGTGATGCTTTCAACGGCACCGAGTCCTTGCCTCAAGGCGTTAGATATAAGTTGGTAGAGCCTGCTTAGGCTACCTCAACAAATCCTCCGAAAACTCATTTCGTGTTGCCGGCGCCAAAATTGATTTCATTGCCTGTTTGTGCTTTGTTTCCCCAGCTAAATGCCTACCCCACTCAATCCTTTCATATCCTGGCGCTCAGATCGAGAATATCCTAGCTGCGGTTGTGCCTCAGAACAAACATATTTATGAAGATTCCTGCGGCCATCTGGTTAGCATTTTGATTGGAATTCGCTAGCCATACTGAATTAGCTAGTAAATCTTTAAACAAATAAAAATCTAGTGGAATCATAGATGAGGATGTCATGATTGAACTGTAATTATACTACACTAGGGATCCCAGATGGCGGGCCGTGTGCTAGGCAAGAGGCTGATACAGCTCCTGGACCGCGTCCACCAGTCGGCCTTCAGCCCGAGGTATCTGTTCTACACGAACATTGGCATCTCGGTGGGCCTGAGCATGGTGGGCGATGCGATGGAGCAGACCTACGAAAAGATGATCGGGGAGATACCCGAATGGAACCGCATTCGCACCGTGCGGATGGGTATCTCCGGGATGACGGTGGGCGTGGTGTGCCACTACTGGTACCAGTACCTGGACTATTACTTTCCGCAACGTACCCTGAGGACGGTGATAATCAAGATCCTGCTAGACCAGTTTATCTGCTCGCCATTCTACATGACCGTCTTTTTCCTAACGATGGCCGTGCTGGAGGACACCACCTGGGAGGAGCTGAAAAAGGAGATCCGCGACAAGGCCCCACTCCTGTACGCCGCCGAGTGGACGGTGTGGCCCATTGCCCAGCTAATCAACTTCTGGCTGCTGAAGCCCCAGTACCGGGTATTGTATGACAACACGGTGAGCCTGGGCTACGACATATTTACCTCACAGGTCAAGTATCGCAGGAAGCCCGCCGAGGGAGAGTAGGCTTAGCCATCTTATGTGCAAAATTTAAATGTTTAAATACTGCAAAATGTGCTGTATATTGGGTGGAATCAACACACAATTATAAATTCGGCTAGTGTTACAATGTAGACTGCTACCAAAAAGATTGTTAAATTTCTCGCCTCGTAATAAATCATTCCCAATGCCCGAGCATGCTTAAAGAGACACATGCTTTTATTGGGTGTCGACGCTAGCTCAACCTGACACCATGTCCCCGGGTGTCAGGCTTCGCTCCCTCGTTCCGGAGATGGACGATGATGGAAGGTGACCCCAACCGAGGTAGCCACCCCGACTCGGAGCCCGGGCGGGGTGACTTGTCAGATGCAGAACCTGGGCGGACCTTTGTCGAGGGCTGCGAAAGAGCAGATACTCAGCGAATGGTGAATGGCATCGAGGACCGAAGGGACAGACACTCGAGCCGTGAGCCCTCAACGAGGAATTGTGTCAAGCATACAAAATAAATAAAGGCACAGGCCGGGGATCTACAAAAAAGAGAAAAATGCAAAGAGAAAGGGAAATCAAGTGACAAAATTGATGTCAAGATGAGCGAGTGGCGGCCCGGCCAGGACATTCACAGCCGCAACCGGATGCACGCCGACCTGGCTTCACGGCCAGCGGCACGAAGGATGTGTACACACACACACGCACACACACATGCCAACTAATCCAATTTAAATCTCTTAACATGATTTGCCGCTTTCTTTTCATTTTGTTGGATTTTATGCCATTATCCCTTTTGGTCTCCGTGTGTCCTTTCGGCGACCGAAATGCCAGGCACGACGAGAAGCCTTCTCACAGTGGGTGAAGTTAAGACAGCTTCTTAAAATTATTATAAATAATTTGAAATTTAAAATTTAATAAAAAAAAAAATAATTCAATTAAACCTAGGACATCTTTTTTAACATTTCCCTTCAGAGGCTTCCTGAACTTTCCCTTAAAAACATATCATATTTTCCCACTGTACATTCCTGCCACTGGCAAGTTGACTTCCTGTCCTTACTGTTATCTCTCCCAAGGAGGACGCGCCTGCTAAGACCAAGGACACCAAGGACTGCGGCCAAAGGGTTTATTTATTTGGTTTAGCGGCTGCCTCGGTAGCTTTAGTCGCTCTATCCTCATTTTGTGATTTAATTTAAAAGCTCAGAGCCCCCAACCCCGCCTTCGAGGTCCTTTTCCGGCAGAGGAGTTCTGGCTGAAACTGAGGGCTTTTCGGCACGTGGCCAGCCGCCTCTGAAGGGGTCCTTGATGAGTTGTGTGTGTGTGTGTGTGTTTGTATGTTTGTGTGTGGTTAAAGTATCCCAAATGAGACTACGTGTTGATGGCCAAGTTTGCCAAGTCACCGCCATCGGCTAACCAAAGTCGACCAAGAAAAACTGGAGTGTAGAATAAAGTTATCTGCAAGTGGAAATGCCATAGCCAACACTTTAGCACTTTGGCATTAATTAATTAAGAAATAAGTGTTGAGAACAACATAAATTAACACAATGGCAGTTTATAATTATTGCATACCCTGTAATAATGAATATATTTACTGATAAAAGTTGTAAATAATCAAATTTAACACCCGACAAACTTATTATTTATGATTTATTAAAGACTTCCTGTATCAACATTTACCGCACAACAATTAGATTCACACCCATCGGCAGTATGTAATACGATCGATATCTGGTGCTGCTGGGGGTACTCTCATCTGGCCCGTACTCCCATCCTTCCATCCATCCATCCATCCATCCATCCGTCCGGTTCAGGTGGGGCCAGCCACGTTCAGTTAATTGGCACTCAGAGCCTTCAAACAGAAATGCCAATGATGTTTGTCTACGAAATTACCCCGGCGAGAGGGAGTAGTCCCTACGAACCCCGTCCGTCATGTGTGTGGGTGCGTACAACGGAGGGCTACGTCCAAACTCCGGACTCAGGAAGTCTGTCTAGGGGGTCCGACCATAGCCTCTGCCCTCAAAATGGCATTGTTTGCAAATGCAGAGGGAAAAAACTGCAAGCTTTATTATCTAATTACTTGATTTTGATTTTAGTTTCCTTATTTTTAAAAAATGCTCAACCATTACATCTAAAATTAACTTATAATATCATTTTCACATTTATAAAATAGGCAAATAACATATAGTTCTAATCTTTTAATTTATATTACAGCAAACTGCAAGTATTATACTTTTTATATTCTTTAAGCATCATTTTTTTCAGCTATCATTCTTTCCTCTCAGTGTATCCCTTTAGCTTGAAAACGAAATGGGTACAAGGATGAAAATGAAAGAGGAAGCTGGCTGGCGGCGCATTGTGCAGCCACATGCCCAGCAGTTATAATTCCATTTGCGATCATAAAAATGTATTACGAGGGTAAGCTGCTCATAACAGGCTACTTAATTAACGAGGTATTCATGGGGCAGCAGCAGCAGCACTGGAGCCGGTCGCCCATTGTTTCGCTAAGTGTACGAGAGAGTGTACAAGGGTGCATACAAGGATTCCAAACCACTTTTCGTTCTCAAACGACATAACTGCCTGCCTTGCAAGCACGTGGCATATGTTGCTGCTGCTGCTGCTGAGAGGGGGAATCCCCTCCATTTTCTACAGCATAAAAGTTGCGTCAACTTAATTAGCCATAAATTAGCCAGGATTCACGCGTTTTTAACGACTTGTTTGTTCGTCCAAGGGCGAGGGACCCGGGCGAGTGGCGGCTGGGAATGATGGCCCTGTCCCATCACGATGGCACTAAGTCCATCTGTCAGCCAACTTGAACGAGTTAATTTATTTATCTAGCCGCAGCAGCATCGCCCGACCCCTGGCCCTAATGCCACTTGATTTATCTAGGAGAAAGTGGTTCAAACTTTTGGAGAAGGCAGCGTTTCCTGTGTCGAAGTCTTATTGCGGACAGAATTGATAAATACGGGTGTAAACAAGATGCTGCTGTTGCTGATGATGCTGCTGCTGATGCTGCTGCTGCTGCTGATGCTGCTGCTCTGTTCAAGCCCAGATAAGCCAGGGCTTAGAGCATTAACTTGGCTTGGTAAATGGAGAAGAAGTGCAGTCATTACTAGGAACTTGGATTTTTATTTTTCAGGGGAATACTATAGCCCTTTCAATGTTGATTGAGTTCTTGGAATAGCTGCAACTATAAATATCTCTAAAAATATTCCACATTCAAAATATGTAAAATAATACAATAACACAATATTCAAATTCATAACTTGTTCTCTTTCCGCTCTCTTAACCAATATTTATTTGTATAATATTGTGACCCAAATCTATGCAAATAACCAGCAAGAACCTAATTATTATTACACAATAACAAGCACTCCTTTGTGGCGGCAGTCCTCGACGAATATTGATTTTCATTTATAATTCCAACAACACCCTGGCAAATCCCGTTGGGCAAAACTTCTGACAACTATAAAGGGATCTGCGAAACATATGTGTGTGCAAATCCCTTCGACCGCCTTCCATTCCGTTTGGCATCGGTCAAGGGGCTCTTCCTGGGGGGCCATGATATTTCACAGCTGTTTGGGTAGTAAATCAACCGCATAATGGAGCCATACAAAGGCCATCAGTCGTCCGCCATCCAGCAGATCCAGCTGGGCCCTTTTCGGCCTTCTCTGTGGCTAGTCGATGATTAAAAACTCTTAATTGCCGGGATCTGGGATCTGGAAAATTGAATGAACATTAAAGTGGCCAGCCCGGAAGGGATCATGAATCATGGTCGGGTGCAACTTCATGCGAGCGCTTTTCAATCTGGTTGTAAGCGTAATGCCTTCAATCTGAGCCCAACTTTTATGCCTGCCGGGGCCGGGGAATATTGCACTAAAATCGGCAACAACAGCGGCGCCAACAGCAAGCCCAGAAACAACACAGCAGCGACAACAATAAGAGCAAGGCAGCAGCATCAACAACACGGCAGCAGCAGCAGAACCACACCAACAATCGAAATGAGAGCAGCAAATTTTAACGAGCACCACAAAACCCCAGCGCTCTGCTTTTTTAAGCCGCTTTCATTTACCCGGAGGAGGGGGACCTGGGCCACACCCCCTCCCTGGCTGTGTAATTACAAAAAAGCCGCGGGCTAAAGTTGGGAGCAGAACTTGACAAATGGCAACGGTGGAAGCTGTGGAGCCATGGAGCAGTGGAATGGCAGTGGGAACGGACCGGTTAACCAGGATAATAGGATGAAACAAATGTAAATGAGACGGGGTGGAGCGTTTGCAATGGGAAATGTGCTCTCGACAAAAATAAAACAATACAAGACAAAGTTATAGGGTCTCTACAGTAGCTTACCGCTTTTCCGCATAATATACCTTTTCTAAAGACTTAAAGAAATCAATAAGAAGTGGTATCAAGTTCAAATTAAAGTTAAAGATAGATCATGTTCTAGCTAAAGCATTTAGGTTAATCTACAGAGCTGCCAGAGAAGTCACATATCATTAAGAAAATATTTAAAATTCAGAGAAATCATGTCACAAAATGAAATGAATTTCTATAAAGTAATAAAACTTCTTGGCATCATACCCAATATACCCTCCAACTTTACAATCAATGGATATTAAAATAATAAAAGTAAAGAACACGGGACAACACAACAAATCGGGACACAGAAACGTTGACTCAAAAATCTGTTAAAGACATCTCCAACTGTGTTTTTTTATATTTTTTTTGTCTCCCACCCTGCCTCTTTGTCCCAAATGGAACATCGCCGCAGGTGTCGTGTCCATGGAAAACAACGCAAAAATAAAAATAACGCAGTAGAAATCGCGACGCGAGGCTTCGGGATTTATGAACCTGGTATGGGTACTACCGAACATAGTGAAAAGTTGGTCCTGTCTAGATTTCCATGTGCGATTCTGCAGACTACGACAAATATTTTAAGCTCTATCTTGATGCTGTCGGAATTCACTTATTGGATGTACAAATTTACAGGCTCTGGTCGTCCAAAGTGTCGAGATACAAATGTTTTTTTTTTGTGGCACACAAACTGGGGTTTCTCTTTATTTTCATTTGTCCGGTGGCAGACACAAAGCTCTCTTATCAAACAAATTCCGTTTGCATGCACATTTTTTTTCAGGATTTTCTGTATTTTTCTTATTTGTTGCCATGGCAATTATGTGACAATATATTGCAATGCAAAAATACTTTTTTGTTACATTAAAAACCATGCAAAGTTTAGTTAGCATGGAATTTAATACCTGTGTATGGAAACTTTTATGGATTATGCTTGCCATAAACTATTTGTAAATAAATGTTTATCATAGTTTTGTGGCACATACTTTAAATATAAAGTGTGTAGTTTTAATGGGATTTTTTTTATTATTTGTATCTGTGAATTAAAAAATATTTGGTAAAAAATTAAGCCAACTCGAGATCTATTCTAGTTTAGGATAAACATTAAAGTATATAGCAATAAATACATAAAACTTCACTTATTTCTTAAATAAATATAAACAAGTACAAAATAAAATGCTTCGTTCGGGACACCATTGCGGATGAGTGATTTTTCAAGCATGAAAACTATCAAATATTACGCATACGCACCGGTGCACGTAACAAGCACTTGGGACCTTTTTGCAGTTGAGTGATTTTTTTCGATAACAATTTCGCTCAGTACGGAACATAGAGTAATATCAGGATTCCCTCGTGGATTTTTTTGCACGCTCCCAGCACTCACAGTCAATATTTTGCTGGCCGTATCAGAAAATCATTTGCAGGCCACCGTGCAATCAGCGGCCATTCAGCCAGGTCATTCCCTTTGGAGCCGGGTGGCGGCAACTGCTCCTCATCATTCGCATAAACAGTAGTAGTAGTTGCTGGCTGCAGGACTCTCAGGCCCAACAGTTGGTTGCACATCTGCGCATTGCAGCAGCGGCACTGCACCGCCCGTTCTGCTGGGAATTTTCCCACATCGCACATCGCCGACGAGCGGCAATTAAAATCTCGTATTCGAGTTCTGCGGGAGCAGCTGGGAAGCACTTTAATTTCCCACGACGTAGGAGAATCAACATGGCTTCAAAGCAGACGAGGGGGGAGCCATCAACTCCGCCAAACCCTTTTGACTAAGTCGGCACTTGGGAAAATTAAAGAGCGTATTTAGGGTTCATTTTGCATATAAATTACTTGTGGGATTGTATGAATCAGAAAGTTTTTGCAGAATTTAATGTGGTGTTTTTATTTAATGAGAGAAATTGATAACTATTTGTAAATATTCTTAGAAAATAAAAGCTTTTGTTGGAGAGTAATTTACTATTTCCTTATTTTAATTTATATTTATAAAGCAGTTCAATTTGAATCATTAAATCTGTAAAATAAGGTATTTTCTAATCAATTTTAAATTCTCTGCAAATGTATTTTTTAACCCTGATAACACATATTCAATAAAAGGCCAAATTATATTTTTAAGTTACCCCAAAAGGCTCAAATTTTTTAACTCAATTTTATATCAAGGGTTTTTTGAACTAAAAATAAATTATAAAATAAAGAGTTACAAGCTTAAACCTACTTAGGTTGCTTTTAGAACAAATGAATAGTTTCAAACATATATTTTGTTATCCTTAAACAATTTTTCCTGTGCACGAAACGGAATCAAAACAAAACCCGTCAAGTGGGGGTTACTGGGGGGAGCGTTTGCGGCGAAGAGCCGAGCCTGGCCCGAGGACTCGTCCGGCGCATGCTCCGCTTCTGCACAGACTCCGGCGAATTGGCGACGCAAAAATCTCCAGAGATGGCCAGAGACGCGCTCAGTTGCTGCAGGACTGTCGCGGGATAAAGATTGCCGGAAAGACACAGGCGCACAAAGTTATCCGGGCGCGATGTGAGCAAAGCCAAAGGGAACGCGCGCGAAAACTTCCCACCCACTCCGCCACCCCCCGATTGCAAGTGTATTGGTGTCTCTGTACAGGTGGAAAACACACACACACAGCGGCCAGACGAGAGTGGTTTCTCCTTCGGGAATTCAAAGAATTGTAATTGTAATTGCTAAAGAAGTGAAGTGAGGGCTTAAATAGTGCGGCAACCACGCCCTGAAAACGAACAACCATGGAGCACCTACGTCCCATGAGCTACGAGGAGATGTGTCAAATGGAGATGCTGCAGGCCGCCGGTGGAGCCGCCGCATCATCGGCACAGCCGCCAACCATGATGCCCATCATGGTGATACCCACAGCCCTCCTGCCGGCTTCAGCCGAGGGGGCGGTGGGCGGTGTGGCGGGCGGCGGAGTCCCTGGCGGTGGGCTGGTGGAGCACTACTATCAGCTGCAGCCCACGCACCACCTCCTGCCAGCCGAGGCGGCAGCCAACACCACCACACCGAGTCCCGGCGAATTGGCGCTCCTGCAGGGCGTCGAACAGATTCCACACACGATCCAGCATCCACAGCAGATGAATATCCTGTGCACAGGAACGCTGGGACGCCCACGAATACCGGCGTCGGTGGCCGGGCATAATCCAAGTCTTAATCCCAATGCCGCCAATCCCAGTCCCTCGGTTGCGGCCACCTTGCCGCGCGGCTTCCAGCCGGCCGCCTTCGTGGCGGAAGTGGAGTCGGACTTCGAGGGCAGCGAGTGCGGGGCTGGCGGTATGACCACCACCTGCATGCCGCACTTCCGCTTCGGCGGCTGCGGGCTTCAGTCCCTGCAACACCACCCCCAGCAGCAACAGGACGCAGTGGTGGGCTGCGGTTCGCTGGCCTACATGATGGGCTCCGGAACGCTGGGTCGGGGCAGGCGCTTGGCCGGCGGCTTGTCGGGGGGCAAGCCCAAGCGGGTGTCCTTCAAGGGCGACAATTTGCCGCCGCCATCGCCGCCGCCGCCACCCGCCGTGGAGCTGGACGAAAATGGATTGCCCATTCCGGGGCCAGGCGATGCCGGCAGCTGCTCCTACATGCACTTTGACAACTACATGGACTACCAGGTGGGTGTCCGGTGGCAATAAAAACCATTTTGACTTTTAAATCGTTCTAAGCAGACAGTTCATTGAACTGCTTAAACAAGTGTTGAGTCCTTTAAATTTTGGTAATTTATTATATCGATTTAGCATTCATTAACCACTTAATTGGGGATTAAACTTGTGGTTGATAAGATAAAATATTTGGATAATTAAATTTAATATTTGAAAGGGTCTTAAAAATAGCTAAAAAGATTAATGCGGAATATATTGCATTAAAAAGAAATATAGATTAAAAAGTTCTATCTTTTGCCTTCATAGCATGGCATTTAATATATATTTCTTATAAGGGAAGTTGCATTAATTTTTTGTTCCATACATTAATTATGTCTAAAAATCTAAAACAAATTATTAATAGTTAATAAAGTAAGCAAAATATAGATACAAACTGCTAAAAATGTTATTTATATCAAAGACTCAACACCAAGAATGTTACAATAAGCAGTACAACTTCAGCTGAAAAGTTATCTTTTAAATTTCTGTTAAATGCCAGTTTTTGTAGATTATAAAATTAGATGTTTGGCTTGGCCATTAGATTAAGCTATCTTTATTCGAAGGTGGAACTCCTATAAGGTTAGGAGCCCTGCTGCTACTCTAATTGGCATTCATGGCCTTCGTCCCACAGAAATTGGATATGGAGATGGGGAAGCATTTACGATTATTGCCGGGTCTTTGTGTTCGTGCCGCGATTTCACTGACGACAACGCCTGACACAATGGAGACACTGAAAGAAAAGTAGTTTGCTCTAATATAGAAGAAATATAAAATTAGAAAACCATTTAGAAAGTTTTGCTCTCAAAAATCTTATTCAAATAAGACTCGCACTTTATTATATTGTTTAAATTATATTTTATATAGATTCAGTGATTCAAAATCAATATTTTCCCTTCGTGTGGGAGTATGTCCTAACAGAATCAAACGACCTGGCCTTGAATGGAAGATGCTCCGCTTTTATTTCATCCAGATACGGATCCGTTATGCAGATTCGCCTATAAAGAAGCTCGTATACTTTTATGCCGCACATATCCGCCATATCCGCCATATCCGCTATATCCGCATCCCTTCGTTAAACGGTATTCCCCGTAGTTGATTTTATGTCCTCACTGGTGGCGGTGACGACATAAGGCGCCCACAGAGAGGTCAAACCAAAGCTAAATCAGAAATAAAATAATATTCAAGTGTGGCTGGAACTATATTATAATTTTAACTAGTTTTGCGAAATTCAACCTTTAATTTAGCATTTAACGTTCTATTTAATGCTCAAAAATATATGTAAATATATTCAACGTTTATCATACATTGAGGGGAGTGCACTTGCAGTGGTTTATTTAGACAGCGAGCATCCATCCATCCACATGTTGAAATATGCAAATTGGCTCTGTCAGATGTTGCATTTGAATTTCGAGGTGTGGAGTCAAAAAGTTGTGTAAACTGAAGTGAATATAATGCACCCGAATCGGATGAATGTTTAATTATTTGCGGTTCCATTGATTTGAACGGCAAAAAAGATCATCTACAAGTGGAAAAAAAATATATAGAAATATTTCTGCGGTTAGGGAATAAAAGGATCTGAATGTCGAGAAAAAAATGAATAAAATCTGAAATTAAAAAGCACTTAAACTCTGTGAAATTTGTTGCACTTTAATCCCTCTAATCCTTATTACCACTTAAAGTTCGCCATTTGCAGTCCAGATAGTTACCATGGAAATCTCAAAAATTGCCTCAAAATGTCCTTTTGTGGAAGTTCAGACCTCAATAGTTTATATTTGCCGTCGTTATTCGACAGAAAAGTTTAAAAAGCAGGCGAGGGGAGCGGTCTTGATAAATACCAGCGATTTTATTTACATTTGCGAGGGACACACACACACATCCTGTGACCAGATCGGGCAAACGATTATTTGCATGTAACTCAATTTGCTGGGAGTTTGCTGCCGGCTGGGGTGAATCAAATCCAGGACATGATTCCTATCCGACTGCCAAAGCCACCAACAATGAACTGGCGAACCCAAGCTCAAGCTCAAGAACCGAAAAGAAAGGGGGAAATTGAGGAAAAAGTCCTGGGGCCGGGGCAGTTGTCCTTCGGTGCCATTACTCACCGGGAACGCTGTCATCTTTGGTCGCCGGCGCCATTTGTTCACATTTGAATAATAAATTAAATGTTGCAAATGTCGTGCTGTTGCAGTTGCAGATTCAGTTTTCAGTTTCAGTTGCCTTTCAGCAGCCCGGGCATTTGTCCAGGACTAGCTTCTGCTCCCTCTTCTCGGTGCTTGGGTTTTTTATGCGTTCCGCCAAAGCCATAAAAATCGCCATTATTTTCCAGCTCCCCCACAAGCCTCAGTCCTCGCATCTTCATTTCGCGCTTTGTTGCCTTGTCCACTGTCAGGACATACTAGAACACGGAGAAAAATGTGGATTAATGGATCATTTAGGAAAGCATAAAGTCTTTCTAGAATATTAAATTAAATCAAGAAAACAAAAGCATTAAATGGGTAATTTAATTTAATTTAAAAAAAATCTCTGGCTCTGTGATACGGATGACAATATTTTACGAGTTCTAGTTAAATTTCTTTCTCTGCCTTGCCGTATTCCTGGCGATGGCTTCGCTCCGATGCTCTCCTTCATTGAGTTTGCCAATAGTTGGCCCCAACACTCCGCCCCTTAGCGAATGACACCCTTCTGGCCAAAAGCGTCGAGTCCGCACTTTCGGCTGTTGTAGTCTAACTTTTCACCCGCCCACAAAATCTCCTGTGTTTCTCGTGCGCAAATAGTTTCTGGCCAGGCGGAGCCGCCATTCATTCAAGGAGTTCTTCCTTTCTGGCAACTGTTCCGCCGCAGCTCCAAGTGAGTTTTGATTGATGGATGGATGGATGGTGGTGGTGGTGGCTGCGTGTCAAGTTCGGCAAAACCAGACACTCCAAATCCATTGTCCTGCGCTTCGACTTTCGGTTTGCTGTTCACGGGTGTTGAGCGCTGTCCGGCTCCAGGAATTCAGAAGTGGAAGTGATGAAGCGCTCCGGCATGAGCCTGCACGTGACTCTGGAGAATAACACAACCTTTCGAAATTTAGTTTTTTTACAGAGGGAAAATGTATGAAGAATAAAATAAATATTAGAATTATAGGAAATATTGGAGAAAGAGAAATTAAATAAAATTTTCTAGAACATTTATATAAGATTTTATTTGTAGCTATTTATTTTTATAAATATTACTTAAAGACCTCTCCTTTTTCACCCTGTAGCTGAAGAATTAAATGCCCAACCAGACATTCTCTTGGACACAACTCAACATTTATTTTTGAGGAAAATCCTCAACAAAAAGCAAAATTTCTTCATCGAAAGCTGCGTGCTTTTCGGATGATAAGACACGCACACATCAATCTGGTCAGGATAATGCATTAATTCGGCCACAAGGCATTACAATTAGGAAAGCGCTCGTCCGCCTAACGCAATCTGAGGCCAAATTATATTTGAGCCCAGGTCCATGGAGACACAGCAGCATACATAGTATAGCCTATGATGTCCCTGGCAGGGCCAATCAACTTTAAATTGTTTAATGAACACTTAGAACGTTTCGATTCCGTTGGCAAAAGCAAACACAAGACGGAGGTCCCAGGGTCCCCCGAGAGTGGGTGAAAAGTGGGCGGAGAGTGGTTGTAAAAGGGGCGGGGAGTGCGGACAGACGCCGGTCATCGCCCACATAAGTCGCAATGGGACGGCAGAGTAAACAAACAAAATGCGAAACACTAACACAGCCATTGTGGCCAACGCCGACGGCCAACAGTCTGCTGTCCCTCAGAACCATCCCCTGAACCTGCCACTGCACAGAAAGAAATTCTCATAAATTATGTATGTATTTCTTTGAAAATAGAAAATGTTAATATTTTTTAAATCCAAAAGAAAGGTTTGTTTTGACAAAGAGAAACGAAAGAGTCGAGTTAAACAAATACCTTTAATAAACACAAGAATATCTTTTAAATAAGAAGTAAATACTTGCTTAAAACATTTAATATATATCCAAGATTCCGAAAACATTATTTTTCCTGTGCACTTTTGGATTGGATTCGGGTCCTTCCACCATTGCAGCATTTGAATGTGGCTGTTGTCGGAGCAACCTCCGTGCGGAAGGCAGAAATTACGTAGCAGCCACAAGGCAATTTGTGGGCTGGCAGGACGACGAGGACGAGCGTGAGGAGCTGGCAGGACGAGGAAGCAACTGATGTCCATCAGCGTGAAATGGCCAAATGACATTTGAAAAACTAAAAACAGCAGCAGCGCCAGGAGCAGCAGCAGCAGCAGCAGCTGGCAACGACCGCACTCGACAACTCCGGGTCCTGTCCTGCTGCGCACACTCTCCGGGGTCCCTGGCATCCGTCCGGTCGAGGACTGCTCCGTACAATGGGGGCGAATTGATAAAGTTGACCGCAAATTCTTTGTACATTAGTTTCCCTTCATGGCCGAATTAATCATAATCAACACCAAGCGAGAGAGCCACTCGATAAATTGATATGGTGAAGTTTATTGCATTGTCTGCGAAAGTTATTACCCCAAACGAGGGAAAGTTGTACGGTTGGGTTCGAGTTCTGTTAGCTGCCGGAAGTCCCATAACAACTTAACTTGACGGAAACAAGCTACCAAGAGCCATCAATATAAATTAAGCTTTTGTTTTTCGTTATGTACAGAATAATAAGTACTTTTGTTCGAAAAGTATTTCAGATATTCAGTTAAACACTAACTTTAAGGTTAGCTAATTGCAATAATTTGAATGTTTTAAAAAACCTCTCACTAAATATCCCCCGTATCCTGTTAAGCCCTATAGTAAATCAAAAGATTTCCACAAAAACAAACTGGCCGAGGGCAAGGATTAGGTTTTTGCAACCAATTTACCTTTTAATTTTTTTTTTCTGTCACATTCGCCGGAAGTGGAATCATTTTGGCACTCGCACCTACCTCGAAACTCTCCCGTCCACTCCTCAAATCCTCCGCGGAGCTGCTGGGGAATATTTATGGAATGGATTTGCTTTGTTTCCCCTGAGTGCCGCGCGTATAACATGATATATGCATGTGGCTGGTATGAGATATGGCATGACAAATACTTTTCAGCATACAGCAAAGAGCGCTTCCTGTCCACAGGCCACGGACTCGCAGCAGACCCCTTTTTGGCTGTTGCACATGCGGCACAGATTTTAGTTGTTTTTAGTTTCGCACTAAATTCTCGCTGCCGGGCCAGGGTGTTTCTACAGAAAAAACCATCTAGAAAAAAAGAGAAATGAAGAAAAAATATAGAGGTTCGTTCTACTAAAAACTGCAGCTGCAAAAGGGAAAATAATGGCGGAAACTATAAAGCATTCCGTAACAGTTTTTTCTTGTGCTCCCGTTTCTATTTTTTGCCGTTGCCGTTTTCATTGTTATTGTCCTTGTTGACGTTGGTCCTGTTGCCGCCTGCCTTTCGCCTTTTGTGCAAACTGAATGACTCTGATGTTGCTGCCGCTGACATGCTGCAGGTTGCTGATCCTGCTGCTGCTGCTGCTGCTGCTGCTGGTGGAGCCAGGAGTAGTAGCTATACCATTCTTGTTGCCGCCTCGTCTGCTCATTTTTATTTAAAACTCAATTGGACGAATTTCTGCCCCGGGTCGGGGATCAGGCAACAGGCAACAACAATGGAGCCAATTTGTGCGCCGTCCGTCAGACGCACAAACGCCATCATCATGCATTTCTATCCCACTCACTTTCAAGTGGAAACTTTATGCGGGTGTAGATAACCAGCTAAGCGAGTTATATTATATCTTATTATTCTTATTATAGATGGATGTATTCTAAACTGGATATATTTTTAATTAATTTCACATAGTTTTAAGAAGCTGCTTTGACCAGCTTACCAGTATTTTTATGCTAGAAAACTTTCCAGCTCATGCTCGTGAGTATCCATCTCTAAACCCCTTACACTTCGGAGCTTGTTTAGTTCCAAGTCCCCCCTTTTAAGTCGCAATTAGTTGGCCTTTCTAAAAACAAACTAATTTCCTCGTAAGTGCCTGGTTTATTTTTGTTTCCCGGTAACGTGTCAATGGAGGGCATCACCCGGACTAAACTAATTATAAAGTTGGCACAACCAAGGCAAACCTGCGGGGCGACAGGCGACCGTGGTCATGCATTTTTGGGCCGGCTCTGTCGCCTGCCAAAATGCGAGCAAAGTCTGTGGGAAATGTGGCCAAATCTGCTGGCCGGATTACAGCTTTAGAGCTCCCACAACGCCAGGGCGATGACGACCTCCGCAAACAAACTTTTCCCGCGTCACAGCCAGCCGGCTGTCCTGCGCCCGGAAAAGCCAGCTCGCGTCCTTGCGCCCAGCGGAAAAGTGCAGTGCACTGTACAATGAAGCGCCTTTTAAGCAGCAGCCCACGGTGGCTGCGAAACTTTTTAGCGCGGTTCCCTCTCAATGATTTTTTTTTTTTTTTTGTTAGCAGGAAATCTAGGGAAAAAATTATGCACTGCGCGATGCATGAAGGGTGCCGGGCGCCGGGCGTCGGGTGCCGGCGATAGCGGAAGCACGTAAAATATTTGCATTTTTATTAAAAATTGAATAAATTGAGATGAATATTTCTTGCGCTGCCAAAAAGTTCTCCCCTCAGTCATCTTGTTATCGTTTTATTACTTTCGCGGAGCCGGGCGAAAGTTTGCAGCTTTTATGAAAGTTAATTTCGCTGCTGCTGCCTGATGCCTGATGTTTGAAATTCATAATTAAAAATAGTTGAAACTGTAGCGAGCGGTCAATGCCCACATCGTCCCTTTGTGGCTGTGTTTTGTATAATTTAAACTAATTAATTCTGTGGCCAGCGCTGCATTTCATCACGCTCATACGCCGTGTGGCGCTGATTTTCCAGCTAATTAGCCATGGCCCGGAAGCGCCAAGCAAAGCATCGTGGAAACTCAGCAAAGGACTGTCTCTTACAAAAATTCCCAACTGAAAACTATACTTATTCGACTAGAAAAAAGTACAGCATTGAATTAATTTATGAATATAATTAAAAAAGATTTCATGTAGAAATGGAAACATTTCATAAAGTATAGCTCAGTGAGTGGGGTAAGTGTAACAAAGAAACTAATAAAATATATTCAACTATTTGCTTTTTTTAAGCGAACTTCATTGGTGTTAAAGCCTGAACATTAATTATTTAAACTACAACAAGCCACAATGCAAATACTTTTTGTTGTGCCAAATAACTGAATATTTTATTTGCCTTTTACATTAATTTGAAATTTATAAAAGAAAAGTTTGAAGTGAGAGCAATTATATTAAACACAGAAACTTGTAGATAAATCTATTTAAAAACAAATAATGCTTTATTAATAGAGGTAAATATTGAATTTAATTAAGGAATACATGTACCTGTAAATACTTATAATCTACAGATATTACTTGCTATTTGCTTCTTTAGTTTCTGATGAATGTAGACCCCTACTTTATATACTATTTATCATATATAATTCATTCCTTAATATAGTGTATATAGACATAAAGCCTTCCTTAAAAGCTTCTTCAGTTAACCTCATCTTATATATTACGTATGTTTAACAACTCTCCAAAGAAAATAGTTATCCTTCTTCTATCCAACAGGGAGACGTTTCAAGTTTGTTTTCAATTCAATTTCATGCTCGGAAATGTCTCCATCTTGGTGCAATTCCCAGGCATGTGGATGGCAATGTGCGCATTTAGATTTGATTTGTACTTTGCACAGTTTGGCATAATTCCTCTGGCAGTCGCAATATAAACAAATCATTGCCCTGCCCCCTGACAAAACTTTATGTCACAACTTTCACACGACAAAGTTTCTTTCCCTTTTGTATGTTGCACGTGTGCGTGTGGGAGTGTGCCACGCTTCATTTGGAACTCAGAAAATGACTTTTTCGGACCCTTGGAACACATATGACCCCAAAGTCCATGAATTATGACTAAGGCTTAATTATGTCAGGCCAAGATTAGCCCGGCGGCAGCCATGATTCCATCACTCGCAATGGCAGGCACAGGTGGGTAGGGGCACAGGAAGGGGTCTGGGCCATTTTATTGATTCTGATATGGTTATTCGGTTCATTAAAAAGTTTCCCCATGAGTCGTGTTGATGTTTCATGCAAGTTATGAATATAGCAGGGCGCCGAAAGTTTGCGTCTTCTGCTGCAGTTTTAATTAGGGCACAAAATCAACGAGGAAACTTTGACGCACTTTTAATGAAGCAACTTTTCGACGGCACGGCTGCCGCCCCTTCGAAGTTAAGCCTTGTTTCGAGCCCGTCCAAGTCGCCCATCCACCACCCACATACACATATATACATACATACATTTTTGGATAAAAAAAAACATACTCTGGCAAGGTCTATGCTGATAAAGCCCTTATCTCTTCTCCCATTGCAGACCACTGGCTTCGGTGGACTGCCCGACGTCACCGAGCACTCCAACATCCGCCGCACCCTGTCCCGCCAGAACTCCATCTCGAACAGCGACTCTGGCGGCGAGATAGCCAGCATCCAAAAGTCCAAGGTCAACTTCGGCAATGCCATATCCGGCGGCGTGGTCGTGGGCGGCGATATTGTCGGACTGGACGCCAAGTCGCCCACCTCGCTCAGCTCGGCGACGGGAGCCGGCGGCGCCGCCGGAAAGGTCAAGGGAAAGGCCTCGAGAAAGGCGAACGCCGTTGCGGATGTCGGGCAGAAGGGCAGGCGCGGCTCCTGGCTGGTGGCCCTCACCCTGGTCAGTGCCATCTGCCTGCTGGCCATCGCTGCCACGCTGGCCTACCAGCACTTCCTCATGGCCCCCAGCCGCAACTCCCACGCCCAAAGACTGAGAATCGTCCGCCGGATCCTGCGCGAGGTGCCGCTGGTCGACGGGCACAACAACTACGCCTGGAATGTGCGCAAGTATGCCCACAGCAGTCTGGAGCTCCACCTTAGCCACGATCTCGATCACAAGTCGCTGTGGGCGCGGCCGGCGTGGGCGCAGACGGACATGGAGCGGCTCAAGCAGGGACTGGTCAGCGTGCAAGTGTGGTGAGTAGTGAACCACAGACAAATGAAGGTCAAAAAATTATAAGATTTCGTTTTTTAAGCCCTTATAAATCATAGTTCCGAGGGTGTTCTGTTAAATAAATAGTACAAATGAATACAGCTCATTTTAAATTAAGAACATGTGCAAAGTAATATTACAAACTTCATTATAATATTAATAGCAGTATATAACAGTTTTTTGAATTCTAATACGTTCTTCTTCTACATTTTTGTAATTATGGCAATTTCTTTTATTTTATTTTTATACTGATATATGTATATTCCAGTATATTATTCTTCCCCTAGAAGTTTCGGTTTTATCATCATTTGAGCAGAGGTGAGGGAGATCGTATAGTCGAAGTTATACGAATGTCCCCAATAAATGCCGTTTTTTTCCTCCGCCTTTCCATCTTTAAAATACTTTCCGTTAAGCGAACTATAATTACAATTTATTAAAATTAATAAAACAAAAAAGAGAGTACTTGATAGCGATTACCTGTATCCACAATTATTAAACCACCAACCTCCACTTAAGGCTTCTGCACAACTTTCTAAACTCTTGTCATTATCCCTATCAAAAGTAGAAAACTTCATTCGCTCGTGATAACTTAGCGAGTCTCCTCCTGTACCAGAATAAGTCCCAATTGATTTTAAATAATAGGATTCCTTCTCGCTGCCAATTTCGAAATTGTCGTAGTGAGCGTAGCTAGTGGTTCCATTAACATCTCCCAGCTCAATGTTAAGTTCGAAGGACTTAGCTTGGGTTATGAGGTGCAGTTTTTCCAGGCCAATAAAGAAATCTCCATGCAAGTCGCCGAATCCATTCTTGTAATCCTCCCAGGTTCGATTGAAGTCGACGCCTCCGTCAATTCTTTTTTGGATGATCATCCAGCCATCCTTAGTGCAAGGAGCTTCGAAAACATTCACTCCTCGAATGTGCATTTTAAAAATGCCTTTTCTATCGACTAATGGACACCATTCGGCTTGAGTTAACGCCGAAAGCCGTTGCTTTGTTGTGGTTAGTTCCGCGGAAATTGATTTAATTTCATTCCGTAGGGAATTTATTTCATCCTCATTGCGTTTTATTTGCTCACTTTGAACTTGGTTCTCATTGTTATTCATAGTTATAAGTTCATTTTTGTCCCTAATTTGTTCATCTTTTTGAGTAATTAGCGAAATTTTGTCCCTGATTTGTTCATCTTTTTGAGTAATAAGCTCAATTTTGTTCTGGATTTGAACTTCCAAAATTTCCAACTGATTTTGCAAACTACTGATAACTTTCACATTTTGCTCGTGGTTGGCATTAGCGCGTTGTTTCTGTTCAACGAAATTATCAAAAGCAGGTTTTAAAACGAAAAAACAATATCCATTGCATTGGTCCTTAGATCCCTGAGAGTCCTGCAGTAACTCATTGTCAGGATCAGCAAAAGCAAAGCTTAGCATTCCCGAAAGGAAAGCAGACAGAAAAAACGCGAAAACACACTTTTTCATAATGTGCTAACTCCGACACAGCGAAATGTGAACTGAATTCGAATATACATTTTGCATGCACTTTTAACTCATTCTTTACATAATCATTTGAGCGATAACAACAGCCGACTCTTGCTACCCTTCTATACAAGTTTTTTACAGGCTAGTTTCGACCGAAAATTACAATTCTGTATACAGTAAAACCAAAATATTGTTTACCAATTTTGTACAGAATGGTATTTATTATTTTTAGGTGAAAACAAGTCTGTCTTGTATTCGAATTAACAAAGCTTTGACTTTGATACTGGATGCCTTTTACATATTGTTTTTCAAATATGAAAATATTTTCATTTAACCCTTTAGCAAGAGCAAATTATTATTGCATTATTAATTATTATAACTATAAGCATAAGCTGTCAAAATTAGAAAACTTATTGTGTTGATAACTTGTATTGTTTGTGTTGAGATTTAACAATTATATATTGATTAATACTTATGCATAGTAAAAGGCAACTAAGGTATTATTAATATTACATGAATATAAATAAATATTTGTAGTAATTGGTTACAATGTTGTGGAAGTATTCTTATCGGACAGAAACACGCGAACGGTCAAAGGTTCCTTAGCTCTGTTGATAGCCTTTAATATAAATAAATATTTGATAGCCTTTAATAAAAATAAAATATTCTTAAAATATTCACACATCTAGTATATTCTTTAATTTATATATTATATAATTTAACAGATATGATACAATGGAGAAACACTTTATTTTATGTCATTTAATTATTATTTCATAAACACACTTAAAACACTTAAAACTACAAACGTAATATTCAATATGTAAAGATGATAAAGAACAAGTTTAAAATAAATATGTGAATGTTAAGATGATAAAGAACAAGAACATAAGAAATTTTTCTTTTGTGTTACTGATTTTATTCAAAACCCTTCAATTAATTTAACCTATTTCCCAGACAAAATCTTAGTGTCTTGGTTCACTTAAAAATGTTTGAGGCTTATAAGCTCTACGTAAACCAATTATATTACAATCTTCTTGGCCTTTGGCCATGACTTAAAACCAATTGAGCCCTTTGTTAAACTCAAGAGGAATTACAATATTTACGCAACGGAGACTTTTTCGCCGGCGGCCAAGTCATGAAAATTGAAAAGTCACATAAAACTGCAATCGGGCCGATGCGAAGGCGACTCGGTCAGAGATCTGACCCCATCTACGACCGGCCATGCACTCGACTAAGAGTCGAAAACATGGTAGCATACAGCCAGTTGCCACGCCCACCGGAGCCGACCGCCCGCCCACCTCTCCTGAACTTGCCCCCGCGGGCGGCAATAAAAAGCTGCCAACAATTTGACTGCAAAATAAAATTTGGCAACCAAGTGGAGGCCTCCAGGGCAAGAAGCCAACCTGTCTCCAGCTACTCCCACCCATTCCCTGACTTGGTTTTACCTACACTGAACAAAAATGCCTAACAAATTTTATCTAAGGTCTGAAAAGTTAAATAAAGGTTGCTAAACATTAATTTAGTTTCAAAAGAGCATCCCAAATATTTTTTGTACAAATTTAATAATCACTTTTATACATTTAATTTTGTATTATGCAAAAAAGAAATAATTTGTGTATTCTTGCTGTGTAATTTTTTCACACTCAGCTGCTCCTCCAAGTATCCGCTTTCCCATTATTATTTTTTTCTGTTTAAGCCTGGTCCCGGAGCAAAATCTGACAGGCGGCAGACAGCTGCAGTTTTTGAAAGAAAAATGCTGATGGGCAATCGACTTGACTTCATTTCGAGGGGAATCCCAACATCTAGCTCCCAACGCCCACAGCCCACAGCCCACCCCCCACCGCCCACTGCCTGTGACTGCCAGATGGCGCAAGCGTAACTTTTCGCCAATTTCGCCTTTCAATTCGACGCTTGGCATCGTTGAACTTGGCCGGAAGCTTGGGCCAAGCGTGCCCCCTGGCCATTCTCGGCGCCCTCTGGCCCGCTTATGGCCATATCATTGCAACTGGCAACTAAAACGCAAAGTTCATCCTTGCTAACTAACCACTTTGGCACTTTCAATTTGCATTTCCCAATTAAACAGCACTCGTTGGTCGTTAGGGATGGGCAAGGAAAAAAAGTCTGCTCATTGGAAATCTAAAAGTTTTGGGAACAGACAGGAGCTAGATGAACCCCGCCAGGAACAGCAGTAGATTATTAAGGATGAGTCCAAGCTTAGATTGAAGTTCCACATGTAACCATAAATATACTATTATTATTCTACCTCCATATTTTTTCATTTTAATTTTCTTAGTACTTGCTTTGCCTTGAGTGCCCAGACAAACTTTGCTAACTTTTCACCTCTTAATGTCCCCTTTGCAGGTCAGCATATGTGCCGTGCGAGGCCCAGGGCTTGGACGCGGTCCAGCTGGCGCTGGAGCAGATCGACATAGTGCGGCGCCTGTCCGACATGTACGCCCGAGAGACAGTCCTGGCAACGTCGTCGCAGGACATCGTTGAGGCCCACCGCCACGGGCTCCTGGCCTCACTGATCGGCGTTGAGGGGGGCCACACCATTGGCTCCTCCCTGGGTGTGCTGAGATCCTTTTACTCCCTGGGAGCGCGTTACCTCAGCCTCACCCATCGCTGCGATGTCTCGTGGGCAGGCTCGAGCGCCTCGCCGGCGGAACAGGGCCTAACGCCCTTCGGCAAGGCCATTGTCCGCGAAATGAACCGGCTGGGCATGATGATCGACCTGTCGCATAGCTCAGATGCCACCGCCCGGGATGTGCTGCAGGTGACACGGGCGCCGGTCATATTCTCGCACTCCGCCGCCCGTCAGCTGTGCAACTCGACGCGGAACGTGCCCGACGACATACTCCGCCTGGTGGCCGAGAATGGGGGCCTGATCATGCTGAGTTTCGACTCCGAGGACGTTGCCTGCGGGCGGCAGGCTCGCCTCCAGGATGTGATCGAGCACATCAAGTATGTGCGCGCCATTGCCGGCATTCAGCACATTGGCCTGGGAGCCGGCTACGATGGCATCGAGCTGCCGCCACTGGGCCTGGAGGATGTGTCCAAGTACCCGGAGCTGCTGGCCGCCCTGCTGGAGGATCACAACTGGAGCGAGGAGGATGTGGCCATGCTGGCGGGCCGCAACTTTCTCCGCATCATGGAGACGGTGGAGACGGTGCGCGACTACTGGAAGCGGGCGGCCATCCAGCCCATCGAGCAGACGGAGCCGCAGCCCAAGACGCAGTGCACCTACATGTCCTCGTGACCGCAGGCGCAGGCGGTGAGACAACGACGGGACGAGCCGACGCCGACCACAGAGCGGGCAAATCGAACCACGGCCACGCTGGCTGGGATCCACTTCTGGCAGGCCACTCCGGATACGGAGGACTCCAACTCCAATCGCACGGCTCCAGCGGTAATCGCGGCCACGGCAACCAGTTTCACGGTCAGCGAGTTGCTCCAGTAAACGGGATTATGTAAACCAGAGTTAAGCCTTTTGGTTGGCGGTTCGGTTCGTGGGATTCCTTTTATTTTGGGGGGGAGGAGAGCAATTTATGAACGAGACTTTTCAAACTCTGATTATTATCTATAAATATTATATTATTTTTTATTTAAAGTAATATTTTGGAGTGACTCATTTTCATGTCCAGCCTTTATTTGTAAAGTTCTTAAATTAAAACTTTAATTTGCAAGTCAAATATATTTATTATAAATACAATATTTGTATATAATTTAACTCCAAAACTATTAATTTAATTATTTTCAAGTCGTAATATTGTTTTCTCCTCTTCTTTAACTCTATAAACAACCCGTGTATATATATTGGAACTTCTGCCAGGAGGTGTGGCGCTGTTCAACAAGCTTTGAGTTTGGAAAGTTATCAGCAAAAAAATAAAAATAAAAATACACATTGCTTGCCCTCAACCCAACAATTGAGCAACTGTTGCGGCGACGCTCGTGAATAATTAGTGTGTACTCGTAATTTACTTCCGTAGGATGCATTGATAGGCGTATGAATAAATAATAATAATAATAAATATACTAGTATTTAGCCCATAATTGTTTTGCAGCTCTTCTTATTGGTGTTGTGGCTCTGCATAAATTATGCACAGTGCGCATACTTATTGATATTGCTGTGCCACGGGGCGTATGCGCAACGCAGCAACGCAGCGAACTCTGAACCGCAAACCAAAAACCTTTCTTGGCTTCTCTGTGACTGTATTATACGTGTAGGGCACACACATCAATGATTCACGCTAATTATCGCAATTAATCACGACCATCACATCACCAATATAAATCATCAAAATGAATTAATTGCAACAGATTCCACACAGCTAGTTAGTATTTAAGCCCAGGATCAAAAGTCAGCATGCACTGCAGCACACATCAGTTAAAGGATTCACCGAGCGAACACAATTAAAAGGTGATTTTTATCCGGGCTGCATTTGTGGATCTCTCTCTTAATTTCTGTGTTAGGTTAGTTAAGAGCCAAGGAAAGGCCAAGGAAAAAATCAAAAAACCAAAAACGATACTTTGTTCGTGTATGCATAGCCACATATACTCCACACAAACACAAACACAGAGAAAATAGAAATAAAAGTAAAAACCAGCAGAAGCAATGCGCATAATCGAATAGAGGAATACGCATTTTCATAATAATAAATCGAGAAAAAAACAAATTGTATTCTATGTTGTTTTTTATTTAAACTGCGGTGCTCCTACATATGTTTTTGGCTTTCTTTATTTTCCCCTCTGAGAGCAGAATAAATCAAAATAGATTGCTTGCAACCAGCTTAATCTTACATGACTCATGCCATGCATAGAATTTTAAATGGACACATTCTTGGAAATATCTTAAGCAGGTTTTAATGTTAAGTACGGCTAGAAAATATCCCAACCAAATCCAGACCTTAGACTTTTATGCCTAAACAATCAATGGCAATGGATACTTTGGCTCTTATTTATGTGCTTAGTATTTGGTAAGTAACTGCTGCTACGGAATGTCGACTCTACTAGCTTTGTCATACCAAATATCAGATGTATACACGCGAATGCCCATACAATCGCAAAGTCTGGGAACCATAAAAAACGTTAAGTGGTCGTAAATCAAAATTGTGCAAGAATGGAAAAGTTCTCTAAGTTCTTCCCTTACTACGAACGATGTCATGGAGTCGCGTCCTCTTGCCTATTTGGGTTCTGGGTCTCATTGTCCTCTGGCGCTGGTATTTGTTTCCAGAAAAGAACTCCCAGCAGATCTGCAAATTTGGAAACTGGCCGGGAGCAGAGCATCCTCGCCAATCCAATTTCGTGCATTTGCAGTCCATTGAGTTTTGCTTAAATTTTAATGAAACTAAGCGGTCGCACACACACACATCCCAGAGATTTTCGGGGCCAGACAGCCCCACGCCGACGCCATCAAGTTTTAATATCAGATTTTTTCTCATAGTTTTTTTTTTTGTTTACAAGTTTCTGTTTTGATTGCTTTCACTTTGGCTTAGGACCCCCCGCAGCAGAGCAGCACTCCGCTGGGCTTTGTTCAATTTTGTTGATTCTGCGACGACTTAATAGAGTCACTAATTGTTGTATACAGGCAGGAGGCTGGCGAATAAAGCTGTGTCCTCCCGGCAATCTCACGGAAATCAGCGAGTATTGTCTGGGGAAAATGTATATAAATTCAACCAGGGTAGGGGACATGCCTAAAGAGACGTCTTTATGTTATAAAGATTGCTTTTGTCTAAGCTCCTTGTGAAAAGAAGTGGCAACAATTTAGATGAGTTCCATGAACATGAATATTTAAATAATATTTTAATTTCTTACTAGATTTTGAAGCGAGTTGGTTTGCTTAATTTAGCATTGAGTTCGGAACTAGAGGACATCATAACTTCGTTTACGGTTACATTCGCCATTAAATGTAATTACCCAATTTCACGGACACCTCAACGTAAACGGAAGCGACAATCCACTGGAAGTCGGCCGTTAAAGGACAATGAACGTCCCCGGGCGAAAATTAAGAACTTGGCCGTTAACGAGACGAGCGGCAAGGCAATGGCATGGCATGGCATCGCATTCTCATTAACACGCCAGTCCGGTTTCAATTTCCTGTTTAATTTTTCTTTCCATTATAAATGGCTCTGGCCCTCCGTCTCGTAAAGCCGGTGCCAGTGCCAGTGCCAATGCCATCGCAGCTTCAGCTTCGGCTTCCAACTCCGCCGCCCCATGAGGCAGAAAGCCATAAACAATGCGCTCCGACAACTGCGACGAGTTGATGGACAAAATAATGCCTGATGACATTTATAATGAGAAGAATGTTGTTGCTCTTGCCGCTCCTCCTTGCTGTAGCTGTTGATAAGTGGAAATTCGCTTCATGTGGCCGAAATTTGCACTCCATGGCATCATAAATCTGTGCTCCACCACCCTTGGGTTGTGACATCTATGTTTGTACTCAGAAAACTTTATTATTAGTAAATTAATGCTTGACATTCACGGTCCAAAAATAATATAAAAGAAAATAATGTCCATTTATTCAATTTTATTTGTTTATTTATTTGTTTAAAAATATATTTTACTTCATTTTGTATACTAGTAATATGAATACAATGTTCACTTCAATGAATTTATATTTATAACAAAAAGAAAAGCTATGTTCAGTTGTCGTTTTGAGCATCGTAAACATATTTCATAGCTGTTAACAGAAAGGTTTCAGGGTTTACAAACCCTAACAAGTTAGGAACATATTTTCGTATTTCTCCCTCAAGGTCAACAATGAAGACTTGCCAACGATGTTGTAAAATTCATTCTTTTTCATCTTATTGTACTGTATGTGGCCGAGGAGCTTTTGAACATATTTCGAGTGCAGTTGTTTAATTTTTGTATTCTTTGGCTCAGCCGAATCCTCTTTATTGTCCTCTGATTTCTCACTTAAATCCTCAACTTCGCCATTCTCGGAAGACTCTTGCTCGTTATCGTCGGTCAATGTTTTTGCGACTACCAACTCATCAATGCCACTGTCACCATCTATTTTAGGATGTACTTCAACCTCCAAGGTCTCGGCTGCCTCGAAATCGATTAAGCCATTAACAGTAACGTAGGCCTCGATCATTTTGAACCGTTCGAGCTCCGGCAAGGCGTCCTTGGTAATGATTAGGTACTGCTCGAAGACATCGGAGGTCATGGTCAGGACATCATAGGAATTCATTGATGATGAAAAGCGGGATTTCAAAAACTAAAAAA